>DF365117.1:11734-24678 GCA_000787875.1 Solanum virginianum
TCAGATCGTGACATTACAAGTATAACTCATGATATCTGAATTAAATTTATGTTGGTTAATATAGTAAGAATTTTGAGGTGTTGGATACGGTATAAATTGAGGACTCATATGATTAAAGTAGTATATTCAATGTATAATTGTGTTAGATTCATATACAGCTCATTCAGAGTAAGATACTGTTAATGACTATTGTATATCGATCGGAGGAGAAGGATAGCTGATCAATGATTATGCTTTATAAAGTACCTAGATTCATATACAGCTCATTCAGAGTAAGATACTGTTAATGACTATTGTATATCGATCGGAGGAGAAGGATAGCTGAATTGAAGTTGTCATTTGTTCAAACAGATACCATATCTAATCTTAACCTCACAAAAATTAAAAATTAACAATCTTTTTTGACTTTGGATTTTGGTGATGATATTAAATCACCAAATTTAGATTTATAAAAGAAAATTTGATTTTCCTTTCATCATCCAGACCCCGACAAGACGGATCATTCATCCATGGACAATAATCTGTTCAAATTCACAAGATTAGATTTAAGTATTTCCAGGAACATGTATTGCACGTCTATTCCTTACTACTTTATAAATTTTGTACAAGATTAGCTTTATGTTGATAGCTATTTATCGCATATTATTTTTTTGAATATGATAAATTGTATCTTGATTAATGTGTTTATTTATAAAGCTTATAAATGAAAAGAACAATTTGTAGAGGCGTATATACCAAAAATTGATGAAGATAGATCTTTTTAATGATATATGAATAGCATATCATTATCAATTTCATAGCATATATCACACTTACAAATAATAAAAAGAGAATAAACTTACTTATTTTTTGATGCTTACAATAGAAAAATAATACTATAAAATCTTAAAATAAGTTATGAGTAGGACAAATGATATCAAATGACTTCAACATACACTCTATTTACAAATGAAGATTACATGACATCTAAAAGCATATTGGAGAATGAAAAACCAAAGAGCAAAAAAAGTAAAAATAAAACAAAGTAATAAAGCAGTAAAGAAAAACAAATAATTTATTGAATCTGGATTATGGAGATTGGAAGCGAAAAAGGCTTGAACTTAAATCATAATTTTGCTATTTAATAGGATTCAAAGAATTTAATAGTGTACTGTACCATGTTATATATAAAAAAAAAATTAAAAGTATGTAATTTAGTGTTGGATCAAAATGATAATCCAACTTTGTGTTCCATTTTTATCTTAAAATATATTAAAAAAATCATCACATATTTCTAAAGACAACTATGTTATGTATTCTATGTGTATATCCATATTATTGGTAGTGGAAGAGGCTTGCTAATAATTAGGATGAGAGTTACGTAAATTTATTGCCATAACTAAAGAATGTACCATGAATAATGTTTGTAATAATTATATTACTGTAGTAACTCAACTTTATAGGATTATTTTGGTATTTTAACTTTCAACTTTGCTTGTTCCAACTTTTAGTAATATATGATATAATGATATGATCTATGATATGATATGATATGATATCTGATGATGATATTTCCATTTTTGGATCAGGTCTCGTTTTGGGACACAGAATTGATTTGAAAATAAAAGAGGCTTTTTAAGCCTCAAACCTTTGTTTAACAGGTAGTCTTATATCCAAAATGACAAATTTCTATGCACGTGGTTCCTCCTACTTATTCATTTTTATAATCCAGTAATAGTATAGTTTTTGTTTTAATGAGCTTTAAATATGTTATTTTATGATAGACTTTTTTTTTCATAAAATACATGTTTTTCTTAAGTTTAAATATCTAATGCACATGTTATGCACGTGTATCATTGATATAAATTATAACAAAAAATTGTATGCATAGATCATAGACTTTGATTGTATATATTATGTTATACAATTTTTCACCTAAATTCATGATCTTCTGAATGAATAGCAATATTAGCTTTAAAGAAACTGTTAGATTGTTTATACATTGTGAAATTGGTCTTGATGTTTTAGGAATACATTTGTTTCAATCCAAGTATTGATGCATGCATGTTTTATGTCACCAGAAATGGTGTTAAGGATCTTACCTTAACATTCCAACAATACTATTTATAAACTGCCTTCTTGTTTATTCAACTGTCCAACACTGACAAATTTGAAACTCTTCTTTTTATTTTTTTATTTTTTATTCGATATTCAGAATTCATATTGAAGCTCTGGTTAAATTCGAATTACACATATAGGTCCCATTTGGAGGTGACGCTCCCAACAAGATTCTCTCTGTAGTTGAGAATAAGGCAAACAAGTATGATAGTACAAAAAATTTCTATACAGTGTCAAGTTTCAATTTTCTATGAATTTCAACATGTATTTTAAATTAGGCACTTGACTAGTATATCTCATGATATCTGAATTAATATATGTTGGACCTGGTAAGAATTTGAGGAGTTGGACATAGTATAAATTCACTACTCATATGATTTTTTTTAATTAACTAGTGGGCTCGTAGCCCGTTTTATTAAGAAAACAAATAAACTGGTTTTACAATGCGGATGCGGAGGCCCAACCCATCCAGATATATACCATCCGACCCTACAAAATAGGGTTTTTCAGTTCTAGAGAGATCCACATCATTCTTTCCATTTCTTAACTCTAAAGCTTCCCGATGTGCCCCTTGTTCTTCCGTGTCAAGATACCGAAATGCCTTCTCATGCTTGTGTTCATCATCATCCTCTGCATGATGCTCTGGTGAGACTCCCTTTCCAACATCATTTTCGTCATTACAGTTCTGTCTCCCATTTTGACTTCTGGTGTTCTTCAGTGTACCCTGTGATGCTCCACCATGGCCTCCACATTTCCATTTGGAAAAACGGTTGTGCATCTCTATCAAGCTTGATCTGTGAGTGGCTTCTTGAGTCGCTTGTCCTAACCAGCCCTGAACTTTCGATTCTCTAACTCATGGTGGCTTTCTTAATGCAGGAAATGGTGTACACTCTATGACTCTGTTGATGTGTTCACTCCCTCTTGTTGCACCTGAAGTCCCTTTAGTCGACCTGACTCCTTTTTTGACGGATGCAAGGTTAAGAACAACCTTTTGCTCAAACTCGACCATGTACATGTATGTAGTTGTATTTGTTGTGCTCTGATGTAGATCCCTCCTGTAAATCACTGTAGATGGGACTTCAATTTTTTTATATGTATCATGTGTTTGCGTGTTGCTGGAACTGTAAATATCCCCTTCTTTTGTTGTTGCCTGATTTTTGTTGATATCCTTAAAAGAGGAATTTGTTGCTTATCTATATTTAGGATCTTTCTCGCCATACTTGGTAACTTATCAAAAGATCCAAATTGTTGCATGCCTCCTGTTATAGCAGGGTTTGCTGCAACATCCGCAAGATAATTATCTTCTTTATATATATGATGTAATTGATTGTTGATTAACTCCATTAAACTTTGAATTTCCTCCACAATGTGCACATTTTCCCTGGGGATTCTCCATTCTTTGGTGAGGATCTTCTTTAGCCCTAGGGAGTCTGTTTCAATCATCACATTCCCAAATCCCTGCAGTTTATAGTATGTCAATGCCTTCAATACAGTTGTGGCCTCCGCAAGAATACTAGTACCCACACCTATACTCCCTGATTATGCATATGTAAGGTCACTTAGGTCATCTCTAAGACAAAACCCATAAAAGTTGATGCCGGGGTTTCCTTTACAAGCCCCATCAGTGTTGCACTTGATCCATCATATGTCAGGAGCCTTCTAGTTGACAAGGTTACATTGTACAACTGATCACCGTCCTTGAAGAAAGTCAAAACAATCCTTCCAAGACAAAGGGACAATTTGCCATTCTGGAAATGTAACCTTAATCAATATATGTAAGGTGTTCTATTACATCCTTGCAATAGTCTATCAGGAGAAATTTGCTTTCCATGCCTGTTATTGCTCCTCTGCTTCCACAGCTCCTAGATAATAATGGCAAGAATATCTTTTAGGATCTTCTTTCCTCTTAAACCATCAGCAAATGTCCACCACTGGAAGATAGTAGTAATTAAAAGTTATGCATTAACACTAAAGCTTGCACAAGAAACAAAATGCCTCCACAGCTTCAAGGTAGTGGGAGCTATTAGAAAAAGGTGATCCAAGGTCTTCTCTGTTCCAGTTCCACTACACCAACATTTTGATACAATAGGTATTCCCATCTTTCTTAGCACATCATCTGTAGGGACCATTTTCTTCAATACTCTCCACAGAAAAAAGACAATGTTGTGAGGCAATTTATTACCCTAGACCATTTTGTGCCAAAAACACCTTACTTAAAAAAGTTCCATTAAAGCTTACTGTCCACCATGCCCTGTCATTAAGGCTTTTAGTTTTCGGCCTGATGTCTGTAATAATATATTCATTGATCTCTTCATATAAACATTTCGTTAGGCACCTCTCTTCCATGTATTATCTGCAATGAAAGCCTTAACTTCCACATCCTCTTCTTGTGCATTTTTCCCTTCAATATAGTATAGAGCCCTTAATCTGATCCAATTATCATACCAGAAGCTTGAGTTAGAAGCCTTCAGTTACCACCAAATATGAGGTTCTATCTCATCTCTAGTTATGGTCATTCATTTCCATACATGAGAGGCACCTATGTTGTTGGCAAATAGTGGGTGCAGCCTCTTGCAATATTTATTGCCCATATACATCCCCCACAAGGTGCCAATAGAGGTCCTCAACTTCCACCGTAATTTGGCCATCAAAGCCTTATTGACATCAAATAGAGACCTGAAGCCCAGACTACCTTTCTCAATTGGGAAGCATACAACATCTCAAGGTACCAAGTGCTTTCTTCTCTCTAGACCTGAATTACCCAAGAAAAACTTGGCAAAAATCTGATGCAACTTCCTTATAACGCCCTTTGGAGGACACATAGCTGACAACAGGTAGATAGGCATAGAATGTAGAACATGTCTGATAAGAATCATCTTACCTCCAAATGTTAGGAATATTTTTTGCCAGGATAGAACTCTCCCGGATACTTTCCTGATACTATCCTCGAAACAAGCATTCCTTTTCCTTCCATAATATACGGGACATCCCAGATAATTGATAAGGAACTCACCTTGTCTGATTCCTGACAACTTTCTAATCCTTGCGGTAAAAATTAAAGGGGCACTCTCATGTAAATAGAACATGTTTTTGGAATTATTAATGAGTTGTACTGACACTACTTTATACTTCCTCACCACTTTCATCATATTGATGATTGAACTCCTATCACTAAAACAAAATAAAATAGTATCAAATGCATAGGATAACATCGTGAAATATAGAGTCACTAACAGGAAAGTCCATAGAATTAGTAAAATATTTTTAAAGGAGGTATATTAATATAGCGTGTGTCCAGGAGATCAGATGGGTAGGCACCAAAGCACAGGACGTGGATGGGTTTAAGCTGTGGTATTCGGGTGGTTCCAGGGATAGAAATGGTGTAGGAATCCTAGTAGACAAGAATCTTAGTGAGTATATGGTTGAGGTTAGGAGGGTTAATGATAGGATGATGTTTATCAAATTCGTGGTTGGTAGACATGTCGTAAACGTAGTTAGTGCTTATGCGCCCCAATTAGGCCTAGATGGGGAAGTCAAAAGGCTCTTTTTGGAGGATCTGGATGAGGTTGTGCGAGGCATACCGGAGACAGAGAAAATCTTCATTGGGGGTGACTTTAATGGGCATATCGGGGCAGCTACTAGGGGGTTTGAAGATATTCATGGAGGCTTTGGTTTTGGGGAGAGGAATAAAAGTGGGACGTCTCTCTTAGATTTTGCCAAAGTCTCTGAGTTAGTGATTGCTAACTCGTGTTTCCCAAAGAAGGAAAACCACTTGACTACCTTTCGTAGTACGGTAGCTAAGAGTCAGATAGATTACCTACTTCTCTAAAAGGGCGATAAAAGTTTATGTAAGAATTGCAAGTTTATTCCAACTGAAAATGTTTCCACTCAACATAGGCTTTTAGTGATGGATGTGGAGATCAAGAGAGAAAAGAAGAAGGTTATGTATGCCCAACCTGAGATTAGATGGGGAGGCCTTACTCCTACTCTTTCTCGCGAGATGGAAGAAAAGTTGAGAAACTTAGACGCGTGGAGTTGTTAAGGTAATATGAACAGTATGTGGGACACGACTGCTAGTTACATAAGAAAGGTAGCTATCAAGGTACTAGGGGTTTCGAGAGGGACCTTTGGTGGACTTCAGGGTGAATGGTGGTGGAATGATGAAGTTCAGGGCAAAGTGAAAGATAAGAGGGTCGCTTACACAGAGTGGTTAGAGTGTAGGGATGAAGATGAAGTGGTAACATTATTGGAGCTTTAGAATGGTGTAGGCAGCAAATGACATATAGATAATCACACAAAGATGATATGACTATGAAAGAAGTACGTTACATAAATAATCAAGTCAGAAGCGAAGATGGCGGTGACGATTGCTAAGTTAGTAGCGTTTGAGCGCCTTTATGAGGAGCTAAGTGATAAAGGCGGGGACAAGAGATAGCATAAGCTCACTAAAGTAAGAGAAAGGAAAGCTCGCGACTTGGACCAAGTGAAGTGCATCAAAGATGAGAAGGGTGAGGTGTTGGTCGATGACACTTCTATTAAATTAAGATGGCAAACTTACTTTCATAAACTCCTGAATAAAAAAGGAGATAGAGATATTGAGCTGGGTGAGTTGGCACACTCTAAAAACTATCTTGATTTTGGTTGTTGCAGGTGGTTCAGAGTTGAGAATGTAAGACGGGCTATTAGTAGGATGAAGAGGGGGGGGGGGTTGTAACAACTACAGGGGTATCAAGTTGTTAAGCCACACTATGAAGGTCTGGGAGAGAATAGTGGAGATGAGAGTGCGAAGAGTAGTATCTATCTCGAAGAATCAATTTGCATTAATGCCAGGGCGATTGACTACTGAAGCAATTCATCTTGTTCGGAGGTTAGTGGAGAAATATAGGGAAAGAAAGAAGGACCTTCATATGGTGTTCATTGATCTAGAGAAGGCATATGACAAAGTCCCAAGGGATGTCTTGTGGAGGTGTCTAAAGGTAAAAGGTGTCCTAATGGCATATATCAGGGCGATAAAGGACATGTACAATGGAGCCAAGACTTGGGTAAGAACGGTAGAAGGAAACTCAGAGTATTTTCCTGTTGAGATGGGACTCCATCAAGGTTCAGTGTTGAGCTCTTTTTTGTTTGCCTTGGTAATGGATGAGCTGACGCAATCTATCCAGGAGGAGGTACGATAGTATATGCTATTTGCAGATGACATAGTATTGATTGATGAGACACGGACTAAAGTTAATGATAGGTTGGAGGCCTAAAAATATGCCTTGGAGTCCAAAGAATTTAAGTTGAGCAGGACCAAAACTGAATACTTGGAGTGCAAATTCAGTATTGAGAGGGATGAACCAAACTTTGATGTGAGGCTTGCCACTCAACCTATCTCCAAGAAGGACAACTTTAAGTACCTGGGGTCCATCATCCAAAATAGTGGTGATATCAACGATGATGTCACACATCGTATTGAGGCATCTTGGACTAAATGGAGGCTAGCATCTGAAGTGTTGTGTGATAAGAAAGTACCACCTAAACTCAAAGGTAAGTTTTTACAGATTGGTAGTTAGACCATTTTTGCTGTATGGGGTGGAGTGTTGGCCAATCGAAAATGCACATGTACAGAAGATGTATGTTGCAGAGATGAGAATGTTAAGATGGATGTGTGGTCATACCAGGAGTGATACAGTTAGGAATGAGACCATTCAGGAGAAGCTAGAGGTGTCTTCGGTGGCTAATAAGATGAGGAAAGCGAGACTGCGATGGTTTGGACATGTGCAAAGAAGGAGTACCAATGCTCCTATTAGGAGGTGCGAGAGGTTGGTTTTAGTAGTTACACAGAGGGGTTGAGATGGATGTGTGGTCATACCAGGAGTGATACGATTAGGAATGAGACCATTCGGGAGAAGCTAGAGGTGTCTTCGGTAGGAGATAAGATGAGGGAAGCGAGACTGCGATGGTTTGGACATGTGTAAAGAAGGAGTACCGATGCTCCTGTTAGGAGGTGTGAAAGGTTGGTTTTAGGAGTTACACAGAGGGGTAGAGGTAGACCGAAGAAGTACTGGGGGGAGGTGATTAGACATGACATGGTCGAACTTAATCTCACTGAGTACATGACCCTAGATAGGAAGAAGTGGAGGTCGCGTATTGGAATAGTAGGCTAATTGGTTGGTAAAGTTAGGTGGTTACCTAGTCAAAGGGTTTAGTAGGGTAGAGGAGTAGTAGTGTTTTATAATATGTGTGTCATTATTTGTTATTTATGTGTTAAAAATTTTAATTTTTTTATTTTTTTCTGTTTCTTCTTGCTTTTTCCCTTTCTATTACTTTTTGTCATATCTAGTTTATTCTGCGTACGGGTTTTTGAGACGAGGGTTCTCATGAAACAACCTCTCTACTTCTATGCGGTAGTGGTAAGGTCTGCGTATATTCTACCCTTCCCAGACCCCACTTGTGGGATTCCACTGGGTATGTTGTTGTTGTAAAAAAGGATGTCTCAATTGACAATGTGCTTCAAATAGAGATGTGACACTTGAGCATGCAACCCACTTATGAGATTTCACTGGGTATGTTATCGTTATTATTGTAAATGCATAGGATAAGTGAATTATTTGGGGACTCCACTTAGGGAGCCCATATCAAATAAAATCCTTATCCTTATGTAAGTTGTTCAAGCCTCTGGACAGCACCTAAGTAGCAACAGTAAAGAGGGTGGGAGAAAGTGGGTCCCTTTGTTTTAAGCCTCTTGAAGATCTGAAAAACCCACAAATCTGACCATTTATTAAAACTATCAATTATTTTAAAGGGGGTTAAAGGGGTCAATATTGTTTGTCTATTTTGAGTCTCTGCACAAACCTATTTTGGTGTCGATAACAAAAAGTCAGGTAATATAATTAATGCTCTCTACAATGTTTACATTAAATTATTGCTTGTTTGGTGTATGATTACTGTTGTGATTAACAAACTATCAATTAGTGTTTGGGTTGGAAAAAGATTTGAACTGGAAAATTGCTTCCTGTGCAGCGTAGGTTGTCCAATTTAGTGGGTTAAATTGTTACTTATAGTGATGGCATGGATAATACTAATGGTTAGTCATGATTGAAAGGAATGATAAGCCAATGATTAAGTGTACATATGGTAATTATGAACCTTGGCATCTTAAAACTCATAGGGAGTTAAGCCACTGTATTGGTTGTCAACGGTACTCTATTTCCAGTAAATCTTCATAGTTGAGCAATAATGTATTACGTATTTTGGAGTACTCGTATTAGCATATTGAACAAATTTACTAATTAGGTTGAAGGATGATATTAAAATATGTTTATAGCTTGAATTCATGAGTTATGGTGCCAAATGTTAAGATTTCTTTAAACCTGAAATTCAAGAAATATGATATTTGACCTATTAAATTGACATCAAGATTAGTAGCTAGATTATAGGTTTGGATATAGATTTGGGTGAGTTTTTGATATGAGCTATACATATGGTGATATGGGTGTCTACTGATTCTTTTACTTATGAATATTGCATATTTAATAGATTGGGAACGTTCAAAAGCTTTACGAAAGGGCATGGCAAAATCTTGAGGATTTGTGACACGTGTTCGGCATTCAAGGTATGTTATGACTTTCCAGACTTTGTTGAAGAATGATTTTTTCTAATTTAAGACTAAAATAATGAAATAGATAATGGGTAACAGTGAAATATGGGGGTCTCGTACCAATGGTGTGACGGGCATTGATGCAAGCACCGGTGTTCTAAAGGGAAAGTTTATTACTATATGATGATAGATTGTAATCCAAGAATGCCAAAGCATATGAGCATTAGCTGATGTAATATAACTTAGTTTTTTTGTGTGGCTGTGCTTGTTTATTGAACATGTATATTTGTGATAGCTGAGGTGATTATGTGTTGTACCAATAATTATTGTATTTTGATGCATCACCATCCCCTATATTATTGATGTTATATTGTGCTTATTATTTAAAGAGAAAGAGAACTGGTAGCAGATGAACGTATCTTTATTGATTGATGTGTTGGCTCTTATATAGCCACTGTAATACACAAGGTTGAGAATAAATAACAACTTAGAAAAATCTACATAGTTACAATCCTAAACATAAGAAAGCTGATAAGTACAAATTTAATTTAAATATTGAATAAAAGTAGTCCTACAAGTAATAAGAGTCCTAGAAGGAATCTATCTGCTAGCCGTTATTACGCCCCTGCAAGTTGGCATCGAGGTCTACTACGCCCAACTTGGAAAAAAGGTTACTGAAAAGTGCATGCGGAAGAGGCTTTGTAAGAAGATCTGCAATTTGATCAGCAACACGTAAATGGGCAACTTCAAGTTGTTTGCGCTCAACCTGCTCATGAACAAAATGGAAGTCGATGGCCACATGCTTCATGCGGCTATGGAAAACAGGATTTGCACAGATATAAGTGGTGCTAATATTGTCACAGAGAATTCTTGGAACAACAGTCAAGGAAAATCGAAGCTCCTAATGAAGATGGGTTAGCCAATTAGTTTTGGAAGCAGTAGCAACCATTGCCTGATACTCTGCCTTTGTAGAAGAACGAAAAGCTGAACACTGCTTCTTTGAAGACCATGAAATAGGAGAATGACCAAGATAAATAATATAAGTAGTGGTGGATGTCCGATCTTGAGGATCCCCTGCCCAGTCGGAGCAAGAGTACGCAAGCAACCTACGATCAGTTTCCTTGGCAATGAGTACACCAAAGGAGGTAGTTGAACGGAGATAGCATAGTAGTCGTTTAAGAGCAAGCCAATGAGACATAAATGGTTGATGCATAGCTTGTGACAACTTGCTGACAACAAAAGCTATGTACAGAAAGGAGAAGGAAAGGTAATGAAGTTTACCAATGATTCGGCGATATAGGGAACCATCAACTAGATGATCATCAGACGAGGGATCAAAACAATAGCAGATGTCATAAGTGTGGAAACACCTTTACAATTATCCATAGCTACCTCATGTACAAGATCCATCATGTACTTCTGTTAAGAAAGAAGAAGACCAGTAGAAGAACGAATCACCTCAATGCCAAGAAAGTAATGAAGAGGACCTAAGTCCTTTAGTGAAAACCGGTGAGAAAGAGCCTCAATGATATTATGAACACATTTCTGATGATTACCAATCACTATGATATCATCCATATAAAATAAAATATACACAGTAAATCTAGCTTTATGCATAATGAAGAGTGAGAAATCAGAAAGTGATTTAACAAAACCCAAAGTGAGGAGATAATTTTTGAGTTAGGTGTACCAAGCACGAGGGGCCCATTTGAGACCATAAATTGCCTTCTGAAGACGAAATACATGGAAGGATGATATTAAAATATGTTTATAGCTTGAATTCATGAGTTATGGTGCCAAATGTTAAGATTTCTTTAAACCTGAAATTCAAGAAATATGATATTTGACCTATTAAATTGACATCAAGATGGTTGTCACATTTATACTTTTTTGGTAAGACGACCCTACAAAAAGGCATTGTTAACATCTAGCTGATGAACAGGCTAGTCAAGTTGAGTGGCGAGAGTCAGGACAAGACAGACAATGGCAGGCTTGACTACTGAACTGAAAGTGGAATGATAATCAAGTCCAGGGCACTGTGTAAACCCCTTAGCCACCAAACGAGCCTCATATTTATCAACAGAACCATTAGATTTATATTTAACTCGAAATAAACACTTACAATCTACCAAGAGTCACATGGAACCAAATCCGAAGTATGGTTGCGAACAAGAACATCAAATTTGGCTTGCGTTGCTACTTTCCATTGGGGAATTAGCTTGGCTTGCTTATGAATGGTGGGAATTTTTTGAGACAGTGTAGTGGTTGTGAGAAACTGACCAGGTTTAAGGCTATGAGTCTGTGATCTGGTAGTCATTGGTGTATTTTAGTGGCTGGTTGGTTCGGCCAGGGTTGGGTTGGTGGGTCAGGTTGAATAGGAGATGGTGGTGGAGGGGAAAAGGAAGCCATATGTGTCTGATTTTATGCCGAAGCAGATGAATTTGGAGGATGTAGAGTTTGGCTAGGAATGGGTGGTCTTTCTCGTCTGTGATATGTCATAAGTAGCCACGAGGGCAATGGTTGAGGTGTTGGTGAAGGATTTGTTCTCTGGTTTTGTGGAGCTTGTGTAAAGGGTAAAGATGTGGAAGTTGAGACATGAGAAGGAATGTTACCTGATTATGGAGAGATGCCACTTAGAGCGGAGGAGATAGCTTGCGGGCACTGAGGGACCGTTGGCAACTTAATCACTGGTGGAGGGAGTTGACAAGAGGGATGTGAAATTAAATTACCGTGCTCCTTGGCTTATTGTTCATTCGAAATATTATTCCAAGAAACATTAACTTTATTATTAAACCTTGAAAAAATATTTTGAAAAGGAAAATTATTTTCAAAAAAGGTTACATCCCTGGATAAATATAATTTGGAATTAACTGGGTCAAAACACTGATGGCTATAATATTTATTAGAAAAACCTAAATAAACACATGGTGTGGATCGAGTTTCGAATTTATTAGTGGAATATGATTTGAGTCATGGGTAGCACAAGCATCCAAAAACTTTGATGGAATCATAATTAGGCACAGTTTGAAATAGGATTCCAAAAAGGTGATTTATTTTGTAGATTTGGTGTAGTCATCCTATTGATCAAATAAACAGCTTGTTGAGAGGCATAACTCCAAAACGTTGAAGGTAAGGATACTTGGTGTAATAAGGTGCAGGCTATCTCGATGACATGCCAATGTCGGCATTCAACTAAGGCTACCCTTTGTGGAGTGTATGGTGGGGGGGGGGGGGGGACACTAAGGGTTCAATTCCATGTGTATTT
>DF365116.1:13655-27285 GCA_000787875.1 Solanum virginianum
TCTTATGATCGGTGAGGACATCCATGTGAACCCCATAGAAGTAATGACACCATACCTTTAGTGCAAAACCACTGCTGCCAATTCTAGATCATGCGTTGCATAGTACTTCTCCTGATTTTTAAATTGCATTGGAGAATAAGTGGCCATCTTACTATGCAGTATTGGTACACAACCCAAGCCAACCCTTGAAGCATCACTGGACACTATGAATCCTTCTGTACCTTATAATAGCGTCGATGCCGTTGTTGAAGTCAATTTGTTTTTCAACTCCTGAAAGATTTTCTCACAAGCCTTTGATCATTGGAACTAAATCTTCTTTTGAGTCAATTTAGTCAATGGTGGAGATATAGAAGATAACCTTCAACAAACCTCTGATTGTAACTTGCTAAACCGACAAAACTCTGAATCTCCGTAGGGGTCGTGAGCCTTGACCAGTTTTTCACGGCCTCAATCTTTTGAAAATTAGCTGCAATACCGTTGTTAGAATTACATGGCCCAGAAACACAACAGTTTTCAACAATTCACATTTAAAGAACTTCGCATAAAACTGATGGTCTTTTAGTGTGTACAACACTACTCGAGATGATCTGTCCCTTCATCAAGGCGTATGCCGCTCACCTCAAGCGCTCCGGCAAGATGGAGCTTCCTGAGTGGATTGACATTGTGAAGACTAGAAAACTGAAAGAGCTTGCCCCATATGACCCTGATTGGTACTACATTAGGGCTGCTTCTATGGCAAGAAAGATCTATTTGCGAGGAGGTATCGCAGTTGGTGGATTCCGAAGAATCGACGGTGGTAACCAGAGAAATGGCAGTCGTCCATGCCATTTCTGTAAGAGCAGCGGTTCAGTTGCACGTCACATTCTTCAGCAATTGCAGACCATGAACATCATTGACTTTGACCCCAAGGTGGAAGGAGAATCACATCCAATGGCCAAAGAGATCTTGACCAAGTTGCTGGAATAATTACTGCTGCCAATTAAGAGATGAAAATGCAGGCGTTTTATGAATACATGAGTTGTTTTCGATTTATGATTTCCATTTGGACCTCTATAGATGTAGGGTGTTGTTGAATCTTTTTTTCATCATGTTTTGCCCTTTTTATCTTTAATCCAGGATTCTTTTGGGATCAGTATGCTAGTTCTGCTATCTATCTGAATGTTGTTGCCTTAGTTATTTTCTGTGATTGCGTTGAGGTAAATGTCAGTCTTTTTTTTTTTAAATAAAAAAACCCACTTGTGGGATTCCATTGGGTATGTTGCTGGTTGTTTTGAGGAAAGGCTTGAAGACCCTATTCATAAGGTTCATAAAAGCTGTTGAGCATTAGTCAAGACAAATGAAATTGCCAAAAACTCAAATTGACTCTACTGAGTCTGGAAAGCTAATATAGGGAGGTATACTTGTTTGAAGATGGATCTTGTGCGAGATAATACAGAAACTTAGCCTTTCGATAAGCCCCAAATCTAACTTTATGCTAAAGTTCCTCTGTGACCTTAATTCACATCCAACACATTCCCACACTCAAACCTTGACCTATACCTAGGCACAACAAAAATCTCTGGGTTCAGGTCAAACTATACTCGTCGAATGGTTCAAAACTTAGTATGAAAGTGCGGGGCGTTTCACTTTTTGCATGCTATTTCAGGGTTTTCCCCGTCACTCATTTTCCTTCTGTCATATCAAGAAATGACATTTTAGGATTAAGTTCCTTTTTGTTAGATGCGCCTACATCAAGGATTGGATGTATTTTCCAATATAACTTCCAACTTTCATACGGTGCCGCTTCAATATTATTCGATATGTTTTGTCTATGAATATCTGTGAAATGTACTGATAAAACCTGTGTTTGTGAGTTGTGTCAATCTAGACGTAGTAGCATTGTGGAGGGAGTAGTCTCAGAATCTCAAAGAGAAAAGAGAGAGGCCTACATCGGAAGTGACTATGAAAGTAAAGAAGGGGCAAGGATTTTGCGGATACTTGAGAGTGCTGCAGAACCAGAGCTTCTGATGGCTGAGATGACTTCAGAGCAGTTGAATTTATTTTCATCCTATCAAGCTAAGTTGGAGGTATGTTCATCTCCACCCGCTTTAGCCATAGGAGGCTAGTCATGATCCCCTTTTTGTCATTTTCAGGCATTGAGGCAGTCTGACCTGCAAAAATCTCTTGAAAAAGCTTTGCAAGCTGCTGGACTTGCTGAAAGAGACGTCACTCCATTTATGCGAGTTAGAGTTGTTGGATTGACTAGCAAAGGTACACCATTGAAGTGCTGTCCAAAGGAAGGCTTAATTACAATATGGAATCCTACTGAGGAACAGGTATGAAATTGGGCTTTAATGTCCTCTTGGTTATCTGATTCTTCACTGAAATCTTTTTCTTTAACCTTGTATCCCTTCATCATGCCAATATGTTTCTCAAATGTGTACTAATATGATCTCTACCTGATTTGCTGTATAGCAATGTGAGCTTGTAGAGGGTCAAGCTTTTTCTGTTACAGGGCTTACACCGATAAGCTCAGATTCTAGCACCCTTTACTTGCAAATGAAAGGATCCACAGCCAAATGGCTACCTTTGTCTCCTCTGGCAGTTGAGCATTTTGAGTAAGTATCTGCTGTTTTCATGCTTTTACTGCACAAATTATACATCTGATACCTGTTCCTGCAGGGACTTTTTCTGTCCTCGCCAATCAGTTTCGTTGAGTAAATTGGGCGAAGTTCCTATGTCCAGGTTGGTCTTGGTGGTAATATCTTAGAGTCAACACTAGGCTGCTGAAGTGAGAAACCTTTTTTTTTAAACTTATTTTCTCACCTGGTTTCACTCAGGGAGTTTGATATTGCTGCGGTGGTGGTTTTTGTGGGGCAGCTTTATACAGAAGCTCATCAAACAAAGCAGTGGGTATTTGTGACTGATGGATCCAAAGCTATGTTGGATTCTGATGACGAGTCAGAAACCTTGATGGCCATCAGTTTTACCTCACCACGCATAGGAACTGATTCATTTGCACCAATAAACTCCAACCTAGTAGAATCTACGGTGAGTGGATTAAAATAAGCAGTATGTGATTTTCCACATAACCACCAGTATTGAACCTCTGATTTTCTGGAAGCTACTTATTGTGTATTTATTATCCTTCTTTTTTCTAATGACTGTTATTCATAAAACCTTCAGAAAAATCCTCTTCCATACAGCCATAGAGGATATGGTGATATACCATTAACTAACAAATAGGTCTGTTGCTCAAAGGCATCTGGGGCAGGGTTGTTAGTACTGCAAATTTTATAAGCTGTCGCTTTTTCTCTTATGGACTTTGCATGTATCCCATCCCGAATACTATGTCATTGGGGCACCCACGGTCCCGATTAATGAATTTAAAGGGTTGTACTGTAAAGTAAAACTCAAATGTCGATTAAGTCTGGTGTTTCTCTTATTTGCACCTAGCTGAAATTGCAGGTTTGTTTTTGCAATGTCATCAAGAGAGCAAGAGATAATGTTAATAACCTCTGGGTAGCCGAAGCGACCGAAAATTCAACCTATTATTTGAATTATGATCATCCACATTGTTGTCATCTAAAGGATGCTTGTGCTTCTGCTGAAAGATGGGCAAAGATATCTGGCTTGGTATGTGTGCTGGCATATGGTCATGGCATTACATATTAGCTGCATTTTTCAAACTAGTATTCTTCCTTTATGCAGAGGCTTGACAAGCTTAGGCGAAGAGTTGTATCTATAATTAGCTGATGTGGAACTTAAGCAAGGAAAAACTGGTGACAATTTGTCACTCCAGCTAAAGAAGACGATCGACATAGTGAGACCTATTTATATAATCCTTATCCCAGTTGTCATTTATCTGCACCTTGATGGATATCAGTGGGTAAGTCATCAGATAATTTAGGAAGTTCTAAATTCTAATAATACAAGACATTAGCCATGTTAAATAACTGAATTTTCAACAGTGCATTTTAGTTGATCAGTTTTACTAGTCGCCTTAATATGCTACGAATGTCCTCGTCCTCGTATATAATGCACCAGAGTCAATATGTTGACAAATTACTAACCTTTCTCTTCTGTTACTTACGCATATTGTAGGCTAAATGATCCTGCCAACATTCGCTTTTGCTGTGGATGAACGGGATGTTACTGCCACTAAAACAAAACAATTAAGTTGTCTTCAGCAATTGACGTGTTTGTTGGATTTGGTTTTTGTCATCTCAGCACCAATATGTGTTTAGACCCAATTTGATGGTTTTTGAGGATATAGCTACATTTACGTAAAATGCAAATTATCTTATCGTTACAAATCATGAACGTTTGATCACTATACGTAGTAAATTGGGTCCAATGGTGCAGGTCATGTTGTTTACTGGCAAAATGACAATTGAATTTTTTATGTGGAAGACGCATGTATTAATTTAACTTTGATTAGTCTATTAGTAATTAAATAACATAAATGATCTTAATGATGGTTGATATGAAATATTATCATGATCCAAGCTAGACTCTAGTTGTGACATGACTAGAAAACTACGAAGGACTCTAACCAAGCCTCCTAGCATATCAAACATGCATGAGACAAATTAAAAGCAACAAGAAAACCATGAAACAGAAGGTGAGTCTCAAGAAAAATAAATGAAAAGAAAGCTCAAGTGAGATTCCAATTAAATGGGTTTACAACTTTAGTGTCTAAACATGCTTCTAGTATCATACATGGGGGTGTAGAACAATCCCTAGCTCACCCAAAACATGAAAGTAAAGAAGTTCAAATACAACATGAAAGGTAAACTCAAATGGCTTGAAGCATGAGGACTTACCAATTGAGCGAACAAATCTCCAATCTAGCCACAGGGAGGATGGGGATGATTGTCAGATCTTACATTATAATACAATGCGGGTAAGAGAAAGTATGTTTTAGTACTTTGAATGTACCAAGTATGTGAGCAATACACATAATATAAACATGCAGTAGAGTAGGACATGAATCGTGAGATGCAAGACCAATGATTAATTAAAGACATGAGATGTATTTGAGCACAAAAGATGGTCAATGCATCAAAATTATAATAAAGGCTTAAAAGTAAACTTAGTTGTTTTGTGGGATATCAACCTCAACTGACAATAATATCATGCGGGCTATAACATGTAATCCAATGCAAACTTCTACATCGAGCAGAGAGAGGTTACTTGCCACAGTAGGCTCCGTGAGAAAATCTTAACATCATGAGCTATGTGTGGATTCACTAGCTAGCCAACAAGGCAATCTACAGGGGCACATAGTTTGGAACTAGGGGTTGTACTAGAGATTTCCTTACCAAGTTTCCACCACAAGGTTCTATCGATGATGAGTCAAATCCTAATGGAATAGAAATCATAAGTAATTAAGTATATCATGGAAAAAAGTCAATATTTAATTATCTATCCAATTCATAAATCATCATTTATAAAGTAGCCCATTAAAACATTTGATTCACTCGATGTGAGAATTTCCTTTCAACATCTTGAATCGGTGAGTAAGTGAGAAAACCCACAAAATTCATAAATCCATGGGGATTACCATAAAACTTTAATTCATCCTCTTCATGAAACTTGCATAAGAATCTTCTCAATTCATGATCATAATTTCTAAAGAAAACTAGGGTAAAAACATAAGTTCACATGTAATCAACTTAAAATCATGTAATCAACTTAAAATCATGTAATCGAGATAAAATCATGCATAATTATGTAGAATAAGAACAATTGAAATCATAGTTGAAGCCCATAATCAATTTCATGAACCTTAGGTCACGTTGAGAAAAATTTGACTAGAAAACATTGAGATCATGCAATTAAAGTCAATTCATGCATAATAGAATCCATAATCATAGAATAAAATTATAATTTATGGAGTTCAATGTTAGAGATAAGACCCCAAATATTGCAGAACCAAAATTCATAGAAAAAGATGAGAATTCATTAGGTTCATGGATGAAAGAAGTCCATGAATAAATACCCACATACCTTGAGTGAAATCCTTGAAGAAATCTTAGAAATTAGTGGCTGGAATAGAAAAACTTAAGCTTGTCCTTCAATGGATCCTTGGAGAGAAAGACACTTAGAGAGAATTGGTAAATGATTTAGAAAAGAGGTAGATTTGATGTATAAAAATGGTTATGGGGTAGTAATAGGACCAAAACAATGTAGTTTAAGGGGTCAAGAGGTTAGAAAATTCCCAAAATATTGGACCACAAGCAAGGATCTCCGGGTCGCAGATCCTTGCATGAGTTGTACGACTGGCTCATGGAAGCCAGGCCAAAATTTTACTCATTGAAGTCGGATCTATGCCCCAAGAATTATGGGCCATTAAAGCTTTTATGGATTGTCCTATTGGTCCATAGAAAAAGTCTTACAAACCCTATTTTTGAACAAGTGAGACCCCATTCTATGAACAACCTTTTATGGCTCGTAGTTCCTTTCATGGGCCATAAATTTCCAACTTTTATGAGCTTGGTTTATGGCTCATAGACCCAACTATAACTCGTCCTCTCTCTTTGTAACAAAAGTACTAAGTTGTAATTAGTCAAAATTCTGACCCCTTCTACGACAACTTTCTACAAGCCGTAGTTCTATCTAGAGTGCATAGATGATAGTTGTAAACCTATACCAGTCCACTTTTCTGCATTTTTTTCCTCATTAGAACTCTCCAACGCTTGAGGTATTACAATATCTCACCCTTGAGAATATTCATTCTTGAATGAAATAAAAGCTAGCATGAGTAGAGTAGAGGGAAGATTTAACAGCCCAACATTTTAAATGCCAAAATCATGATATTTTCAAGTTTTTATAAAACATAGCTTAAAATCAGTTTCATGAACATGCATGCATATGAAATGATATGAAAAAGCTGAAATGTAGACATTCATAAGAGTAGATCATGAGGAACAAAGTACCTTTAGCAGAAATAGGAGGGAAAAGATAAGGATAACGCTTCATCATGTCTGCTTCAGCCTCCCAAATAGCATCTTCAACTTCTTGATTCCTCTATAACACTTTCACGGACGCCACTTCCTTATTTCTCAACTTCTGAACCTACCGATCTAAGATTTCAACCGGAACCTCTTCATAAGCCAAACTCTCTTCAGCACCTATGCTCTCTTAAGGTACAATAGAGCTAGGATCACTAATACTCTTCCTTAATAAAGATACATGGAACATCAATTGCACCGATACCATCTCTAGAGGCAAATCTAACTCGTAGGCTACTTTACCAACTCATCTTAGAATCTGATATTGTGATGACCCAAGCTAGGCCATAGGTGTGACACAAGGATCGAATCCACAAATGACTCTAACCAATCCATCTTAACATTGTTAGTGCTAATATTATTTTAATGATAATCATTTGTAGGAACCAAACAAATAAGGAGCTAATACCTATATGGAAACAACATCAAAAAGGAAAAGACAACGGACTGCACCTGGAAGCATACAGTAATAGTCTCGATATTGTGACTATGGAATATAAGGAAAAAGATAAATTTGATGTGACTGAGGATAAATCAAGATCTAATCAAGAATCAATCAAAGATCTCAAGCAGGATGGAGTCAACAAAGCAAGGATCAATCAAGTGACAAAAGGAAGGAAAAAATCAGCACCCAATCAACAAGAATCAATCAAGTGACAAAAGGAAGGAAGATATAAGCAAATCAATCATGCAAAGATCGAGTCAAGAAAACAATCAAGGAGAAAATCTACAGATCAAGGAAATCAAGTGGAAAGCAATCTCAAAGATCTAGAAGGATTTTCATCAGAAGCCTTCAACCTTAATATTGGAAAGAGGACTCATCACTACCTCAATCTAAGGATTAACTCCCTTGAAATGCTATCTCTTCTACATAAAATGAGGCATCCACGAAATCTCAAAGTATACAAGCCTACTGCCTTCAAGATCATTTTTATTTAAGAAATTCATTGTAATCTTTAGTTTTACTGTGAAAAAGAAAAAGAGAGAGAAAAGAAGAAAAACTTGAAAAAGAGGATTGTATCAAAAGAAAAAGAAAACAAGAAAAATGTTGAGAGTAGTAGATTAAGTTTTTTTTTTTAATTTCTTATAACCACCACTTTTGAAGGCTTGAAGAGATTTCCTTGCAACCCAAAGGGACTGGACATAGGGTTCACATTGAATCTGAACTATTATAAATATCTGGTGTTGATCTTTCTTTTACACCTTTTAATTTCTGCAAACTGTGTTATTGGTTTTAGTCGACTATCACCTATATTAGCCGACTAACTACCAAACAATTTTATTCAAAAAGGGAAGAAAATTCTATTCACCCTCTTGCACTTTCAATTGGTATCAGAGCTTGGTCTCACTCTATTTTTGTATCTAACCACAGGTGAGAAAAGATCATGGCAAATCAAAGAAACAATTGGATTCTTATTTCAAGTGGAAACTTCTCAAACCAGACCTCCCTGCGTCAATGAAAAACACTTCTCTCATTGGAAAAAAAGAATGAAAACATTCATAAAGTACTATTATGTGAAGGTCTAGAGAGTTACCAAACTAGGTGACATCCCATTCCTGTGGCTAAACCAACAACTGAAGGTCAATCTAGAACTGAAGGCAGCCAAACACCATTCATACCAAGTGTGGAGAACTACATAAATGAGTAGATGAAAGTTATTCAAATAAATCCTGGAGCGAAAAATGTTCTCTACAATGCTATTAGTGTAGAGGAATATGAAAAAATCTCTAGTTTTGAAACTACCAAGGAAATGTGGGACAAACTGAAATTCAGCTATGAAGGAACTAACAAAGTCACGAAAACTATTGTCAGTCTACTAGTTTATGAATATGAGCTATTTTAAATGAAGGATGTTGAATCTGTTGAAAGTATGGTTGCTCATCTTAGCAAGATCATTGGCGAACTCAAATCTGAGGGCAAAGAATTACTCCCATTGAACACATCAGAAGGATCCTTATAAGTCTACCTCCTCAATGGCACGCTAAAGTTGTAACTCTTGAAAGCATAGATCTTAAAAGTCTCACTTACGATGAAGTTAGAAGTGATCTGATTGCTTTTGAGAAGACACACCTACATAAAAAGGGAAAGGAGGATGATAGGAAAATATTTGTTGCATTCAAAGCCTCTGACAAAAATCAAGACGATAAAGAAGAACTAAATGAAGACAAAATTGCACTGATTACAATATCACCAATGGCAACCTTCAGGAGCAACAAAAATCAAAGAAGAGGTAAGTAAAACTATCCTAGAAACAAGAAAATTAATAAGTGCAATAGGAATGATACCAGGTGCTATGAATGTGGTAAGTTTGGACACATTGCAAGTGAATGTCCTGAAGCCAAAAGAAGACACCCTCAAGGAAAATTCAAAAACAGAGTATTTAGCAGTTAGAGTGATGAAGATACATCTAAATATGATCAAGCAGATGCTACAAATGTATGTTTCATTGCAATAGGTGAATCTAGCCAGGTAAAAAAATAATTTTTGCAAAAACTATCTTGATTTGAGACATCTTCTAGATCGAGCCATCATAGACTTAAAAAAATCCTTTGAGAATCTTAGATCCATTCAAGATGAGGAAAATGCTTTAGAAATTAAGCTTGAAGTTTGCATTATTGCAAAAAATTAACTGGATGAAGAAAGTTTTGATCTAAAAAATCGTTTGAAAAATGTTCAAAAATATTTTATTCCCAACAGATTTCTCAAGTTGAATAATTCTTTAAGTGAATTTTTTAATCTTTTCTAGTTCTGATCATTCTAGTAAAATATCTTGTCATTATTATGGAAAATCCAGTCATACCTATTCCAAATGCCGATTTCGCCACTCAAAACCATCTAACTTGGTCTGGAAAGTCAAAGGTATTGCTAACTAGCAAGGATCCAAAAGTATTTGGGCACCTAAAAATCAAAATTGATCTTGTTTTACAGGAACACTGCACTAGATCTAAAGAGAAATTGTATCTTGACAGTGCATGTTCAAATCATATGATAGGCAACAAATTACTGTTAAAATCCATTGTAGAGTACAAGGGTGGAAAAATTCATTTTGGAGACAACTCCGCTAGAATTGTAATCGATATTTGTACTATCTCATTCCATGAGTCATGTGACATCATAAATATTTACCTTGTGAAAGGGTTAAAGTTCAACAAGCTAAGTATCAGTCAACTATATGACTTTGATCAAAAATTAAGATTAAAAAAGAATGGATACATTATTGAAAATAATAATGGAAAGAAAATTATCGTGGAAGTAGAGATAAAAATGTGTATAGCCTTGATTCCATCAAAAAACCAATTAAACATATCTGTCTAGCCTTCATGTCTGATGATCCATGGATTTGGCACAGGAAATTGGGTCATGCTAGCATAAGGCTCATTGAAAAACTTGCTCGACTTGATCTGGTTATTGGTCTACCAAAGATAGACTACACCAAGGATCACATCTGTGATGCATGTTAAATAGGTGAGCAAACTAGAACTTTCTTTCTATCTAAAGATATTGTTTCCATTACAAAACCCCTGCAGCTCCTCCATATGGATCTTTTTGGTCCCACCAGAGCTGCTAGCACTGGAGGAAAAACATATGCTTTTGTTATTATTGATTATTATTCCCATTTATTTGGATAATATTTTTGGCTAATAAAGATGATACCTTAAAGAATTTTAGGTTTATTTGTTAGAAAGTTCAAAGAGAAAAGGGATGCTATATTACTTCTATTAGAAATGATCATGGAGGAGAATGTGAAAGCAAAGCTTTTGAGAATTTCTGCAATAAAGAAGAATATGACCACAACTTCTTAGCTCCATGAACCCCTCAACAAATTGAAGCAGTAAGCATTGCATGTCATATCCTTCACAGGTGTCTCATTAGACTAATTCTGAAGAAAACTCCATATGAATTTTAAAACGGGAAGAAACCAAACATTGGTTACTTCCATCCCTTTAGCTGCAAATATTTCATCCACAACAATGGTAAGGAAAGTTTGAGTAAATTTGATCTATGCAATAATGAAGGTAATTTTCTTGGTTACTTAAATCTTAGTAGATCTTACTGAGTTTTTAATAAGCATATGTCTTCTATTAAAGAATCTGTTTATATTATCTTTGATGAATCTAATCAATCCTCTGAGAATGATCAAGAAGTGATTAACTCTCGAAGTGTCGTCATCTCATCCAAAGAAGTTATAAAAAAAGACCAGTCAACTATTGAAAATGAAAGTTAGCTGATAGCAAAAACAATTCCAAATGAATAGAGAAGTGAACCTGACTACCCAAAGAAGTTCATCATTGGGAATGTTAGCGACGGGATGAGAACCAGAGCTTCTAGCAAGAAAAGTGCAAATATAGCTCTCATTTCCCAACTCGAACCCAAGAAGGTGAAAGAAGCACTGAAAGAATCTGAATGGGTTATAGCAATGATAGAGGAACTCGATCAGTTTGAGAAAAATCAAGTTTGGACCTTAATTCACAAACCTAAAAAATACTTCCATCATCGGATCAAAGTGGGTTATTAGAAACAAGTTAAATGAAGATGGAAAGGTAATCAGAATATGGCAAGACTAGTTGCCTAGGGGTACTCTCAATAGGAGGGAGTCAAAAATGATGAGACTTTCACTCCTATTGCAAGGTTAGAATCTATTTGTATTCTCTTAGCATATGCTGCTTTTAATGGTTTTAAATTATTTCAAATGGATGATAAAAACGCTTTTTTAAATGGTTTTATAAAGAAGTTTTTGTAAAACAACCTCCAGCTTTTGAAAATCCTGAGTTTCTTCACCATGTTTTTAAATTTTCTAAAGTCCTATGTGGACTTAAACAATATCCCAGAGCTTGATATGATTGTATAAGTAAGTTTTATTAAATCATGATTTTTCTCGAGGGAGCATCGATACTACCCTCTTTATCAAAATATTATCTTCTGATAACATTATTATTCAAATTTATGTCGATGATATTATTTTTGGAAGTACTAATGATGATTTGTGCATGAAATTTGCCAATCTCATACAAAGTAAGTTTGAAATGAGCCTAATGGATGAGTTAACATTCTTTCTAGGAATGCAAATATTTTAATCTGATCAAGACATCTTCATCTACCAAAGTAAGTATGCTAAGAAATTAATCCATAAATTTGGAATGGAAAATGTAAAGCCTATCAGTACTCCCAGGAGTCCATCATGCAATTTGGATCTTGATCCAACTGGTAAGAATGTTGATGAATCCAAATGCAGAGGTATGATTGGATCACTTCTTTATCTTACTGTAAGTTGACCTAATATTATGTTTAGTGTTTGTAAATGCACTACATTTCAAACATCTCCTAATGAATCCCATCTAACTGCAGTAAAAGGAATCATTTGATATTTAGTGGGAACCACTTCTTATGGTCTTTGGTATAAAAAGTCATTTGCTTTTAATCTTCATGGATTTTTAGATGTAGATTATGAAGGTGATAAAGTAGATTAAAAAAGCACTAGCGGATCTTGTCAATTTCTTAGAGATTCTTTCTCTTGGAGTAGCAAAAAATAAAATTATGTATCTATCTCCACCACAGAAGCTGAATACGTAGCAATAGGTTTATGTTGTACTCAAATTCTCTGGATGATTCATCAATTAGTTGATTACAATATTGTTACTAAACCTGCCCAAATTTTTTGTGATAATTCTAATGCTATCTGTCTTTCGAAAAATCCTATGCATAATTCTATGTCCAAGCATATAGATATTAAGCATCATTTTATTAGAAATCATATTTTAAATGGGGATATTGAAATTATTTTTGTTAATACTGAAAATTAGTTTGCAGATATTTTTACAAATTTCTTCTTGAAGAAAGATTCTGTTACCTTAGAAATTCCTTAAACATTGTTTCAAAATTGTTTTTAAGTTATCCCCTGCTCTAAAACTAATTTGTTTTCCATTATTATGTGTATCATATTAAAATCTTTTACTGATCTGTTTTCCTTAAATACGTGTACCATCATTATTACTTGCATTAAATGCTTTTTCACTACTTTGATAGCTTATGGCGTGTATTTTGTTGTGTCAGTCCCCCTTTTCCCCTCTGTCTTCTTGCCTTGTCTTTTCACCTTTCTGTGACGCCCCAAATCCCGTTAAGGCGGACTGGCACCCGTTGCCGATAAGGCTCGGGAGAACCAACATGTATCTATACATTTTCTATACATATTATAAGGGGTTTCTATGCTCAACATACCTTCAAGGAAGTAAACAATAATAGCAAGCCCAAAATGAAATGCATAAGACTAGGCCATTGGGGCCTCATTGTTTAAAGTACAAAACATGACCACACTTTAATTTACATAGTCCACAAAGTCTCTAGATAAGGAAAAATATCTAATAAGGGTCAGGACAAATCTCGCCTCGACCAGTTATATAATACACAAATGCAACTCTAGACACACAAAACTCCGAAGCAACCTGGAGCTTAGTATTAGCAGCTGGATGTCCTGTACTCTTACTGAGGAGAACTACTGGCACCTGTACCTATAGTATAAAATGTAGGTCCCTTGTAAAAGACGTCATTATGAGATAATATGCTGAGTATGTAAGGCAGGAAATATTGTATATGAGATAACAACTCAAATAAAACTATGCACTGGTGTAGGATAAGA
>DF365115.1:0-14792 GCA_000787875.1 Solanum virginianum
GGGACCGCGCGCACCCACACCCCAACCCCGCATTAGTATGATATTGTCCGCTTTAGGTCAAGCCCTCACGGATTTGTTTTTGGGTACCTCCCAAAAGACCTCATACTAATGGGATTGAGTTCAACCTTATAAGTTGATCACTTTCTCTTTCCACAACCGATGTGGGATAGAGTTTGCATCTCAACAAACCTCCCCTCAAACTCTAACCACACAATCTCGTGGCCTCCCCTCCAGCGATTATCATTTTTGAATCTGCCACCATCTTGTACCACCGCAACAACCTAAAGAGAAAAAAAATAAGACACAAATTTGATAGTTTCGTTGTCCATATATAGCTAATTTTGATATAGAAGAGGGTGAGAAGAAAAAAGGGAAAACATATTTATTAGTAGAAAATTTTAATGTATACTTTATATTATCAAATTATATTTAGAAAATATGAGTGATTATTCATAATAAGTAAAATTAGTAACTCCAAATTAAGGAAATAACATGCTATGAAATGTCTAAATAATATATAAAGCCAAAAAGAAAGAGTTTTTTTCCTGTCTAATGTTAATTTTTTTCAAAAAATAAAATAAAATTGCCACAATGAAAACAAAGTGCTTGCGCCAAAGTCTTTAAGAAAATATTAATTAATATAGATTATTCATTATTTTATCTTCATTTATTTTCTAAAATACAATTTTTTTTGTTGAATGTTTACTCCATTAAAGTGCATTATTAGGAATAAAATAGAAAAAATATTATTTTATTTTGTATTTCTATAATTTATAAATAACAACAAACAACAACATATTCAGTGAAATTCCACAAGTAAGATTTGAATTATTATTTATAAATAATTTAAAATAATTATTTATAAATAATTTAAATAACTACTAGTCTACTTCTCTGTTTCTCTAAACTATTTTTATAAATAACTTGAGACAAAGACGAAGAGAGAAGTGGACTAGTAGTTATTGGGTTGTTACCAATATAATTTATAGTGGGATGATTTGGAGTCTCTGTATCTTTAATCAAAATCTCAAGTTTGAATTCTAAATCGAATATTTTAAATATTTTACTTTAATAAAAATATGAGATACTGATTTATTTATTTTTAAAAAAAGTTATTGGGCTGCTTGTATATAAGGTATGAAAAGTCAAAGTCTTCTTGAGAATCTAAAATTGAATCCAAAGTTTGTCTTTTTTCATAGTGCCATTTATTGATGTAACAAATCACTATCATATGTCCACCAATTCATCCCCACATTTCTTCATTTGTGAGAATAATTCTTTCTAGTAATTATTAGATTCATAAATTATTATTGATAAATATTAGTGTAATATATAGTCTCAAATATTTAATTTTTTAAAAAAAAATTATTTAGTGTCCGATACGTGTATTTATATTCGATATTTATCTTGAAAGCCGACCAATTCAGACTCGCGCTGTAGAGAACTTGTATCGTACCAAGAACTTTTTCAATTATCTAAGCTTATTATAATCTTTTTTTTTAAAAATGGACTAAGCTTTTATGCGTTAACTTTTAACTTTCTTAGCAGTTTTTTCCTAATGATTGTTTAACATTAATTTGAAGAATATTATTCTCTTTGTCTCAATTAATGCGACACAAATTTCTTTTTAATCTGTTAAAAAAGAATGCCACAATTTTAAAAAAAAATTACTAATTAAAAATCACATAATTTCTAATCACACAAGTGACTGATCGTTTTAGAGTTTAGACCACATATTTTAATTATTTTCTAAATTCTATACTAAAACAAATGGTGTCATGTACATTGAGATAAAGGAGTATATCATTGGAATGTAATCAGGCCCACTGATGGAACTAGAGGGGTGCAAGAGGTTTCATGTGAACTCTTCGTCAAAAATTTATGCTATATAATAAATATCAAAATTATAATTTTTTAGCCATTGATTTCTTTGTATAATTAGCCTTTAATATGTTGAATTATCATAATAAAAAAATTAAAATTCTTCACAAATCAAATTCTTTTTTAAATTTCACATATAACATCAGCTTAATGCATCGAGATACTAATAATACTCTACTCAATGTTACAATCCATCCCCACAACCTAACAGTGACGTGATAGATAAGATTCAAAATTTCCACATTTTTGATAAAGATTCATCACTATATAAAGTCATCATTGACGAGACTTCATAATTTTTTATTTTTTTTTAAATATTGAGGAAAAGACAAAAATGATTCAATCAAATTGAAGCTAGTGGATATCCTTTTAATTGAACATAGAATAAATATATAATATCATACATATGAAAAAAGTTTCCAGCTTCTGAAAATTAAAAAGGCAAATCTTATGAAAGCATATTTTAAAAATGAATCATGCAACGTGAATTAAAATTTAGTCCAATATCAATACAAACAACAAACACCTGTAAGAAGTGGAAAAAATGGCAATCCACCCTTTTGAGAGCATAAAACATTAAAATTACAAATTTAAATAATGATAATTGATTTAAAAGAATATGTAAAGCTCTAAAATAATGAATTTGGAGAAGGGGTGAAATTAAAGTATGAAGCAATTTGATAGTTACGTGATTATATATATATATATATATATTCTAATGAAAGCAGGCATTGGACCAACAAGGATTGTGATGGAGTGATAACTATTCCTTTATCCTTAACCAGAGATTTCGACTTTGAGTTCTCTTAAATACGGAGTCGCTTTTGTTAGGGAGTGTTTACTCCCTAAATATGCGATTTCTCAATACAAAACAGAATTTAATCTAGCTTCAATATGAATATGATATATTGAATGAGAAAAAGAAAAAAACAAGCATTGACTTGACTTTGTTGATTGATCAATACCTCATTAATTACCTTATTTTCAACCATTTATAATTCTCAATTCTTCAATATTTTGACTCATTCAACTATCAAGGCATGTGGAGTCTCCTTAAATACGGAGTCGTCTTTGTTAGGGAGCGTTTACCCCTCTAATATGCGATTTCTCAATGCAAAACAGAATTTAATTTGGCTTCAATGTGAATACCATATATTGAATGAGAAAAAGAAAAAAAACAAGCATTGACTTGACTTTGTTGATTGATCAATACCTCATTAATTACCTTATTTTCAACCATTTATATTTCTCAATTCTTCAATATTTTGACTCATTCAACTATCAAGGCACGTGGTAGTTTGATAAATAAAGATGGAGTCAATATGAAGGTTTGATCAAATTCATAACTAAACTACTTGCTTCATTCGTGCATGGTGGTTGAAATTTATCTAGTATCGATCAGAAGCGTAATAAGTCTGATTCGATCGATGAGTTCGATTCAAGGGACAAAATCTCTTAATTTTACAGGCAAAGAATTTTGAATTTGTCATTAAAATATTTTTTTACAAGTATTTTCCTCCACACCAAAAATTTGATAGGCAAAAGATTTCAAATTTGTCATTAAAATATTTTTCTAAAAGTATTTTCCTCCACACCGACCAGACCCTAAATAGAAAAATAAAAAAGAAAGCACAAAGAATACATTACAACAACTTACTCCCTCCGTCATATAAGGAACTTTCTAATTTACGCGGTGATTAAGAAATCATCAATGCATTAGTTAACTTTACCGTTTTACCTTTCATTTATGTTAATGTATATTAAATTAAGTTAGAAAAAATCATTAATGCACTAATTCATGATGGGGTAAAATGAGAAAAAAATAATTAATTCTATCCTAATTTAGTAAATGCCCTTATAATATAAATATTTATAGAAAGATGCTCTTATATTATGGGACGGAGAGAGTACTAACTCAAATGGTGATTATTAAACTAAAAGTATATGTGCAGCAACTTGATAGTTACTTATAATTCTTGTGTTTACTTTTACTTGTCATTATTTTATTCATCGATATCAAATTATATGAACTTTGACCAACATTTTAAGATATATTCTTTTTTATCATATTAATATGAGAAGTATCACAACTTATAGCATTTTTCGTATAGTTTTCAGCTATGCATCTAAATTTTAGGTTTCAAATATTAAATTTAACTACTTTAATTTTGATTTGAAATTTGATCAAGTTAACCTCAAAGATTGAAACAGTGATAAATAAAATTAAAAAAAAATTATAATATATTCTAATGAAACCAGACCAGCATTGACTTGACTTTGTTGATTGTAGAATTTTTTAATTACCTTGTACTCAACCATTTTCTATTTCTTTATTCCTCAACATTTTGACTCGCAAGAAATATGGTGGAATGATTAAATAAAGATGGAGTCAGATTTTAAAACTTATAGTTAGGAGATTGAGAAGTAATTATATATTATTTTTGAGTATTACATATTAAATTTATACATTTAATAAAAAGTAATTACAAAATTTGATTTTGAGATAATTTTCAAAGTTTGATCAAATTCATAACTAAAGTATCAATTTCATTCGCAATGATTGAGATTCTTCTGCTATTAACTAGAAATCTCTTAGAAGTTTAGCTGGGAATGAAAAACTTCTAGGTATGTAAGGAGGACTAAAACCTTTTAGTGCTACCTTGTTCGGTATCAATCTAAATTTTTCAATCGATTCAAAATTAGATATGATAAAACACTAGATGTTGAGCGTGCGTCTAATAATCATTAGACCTTTTTTTCTTGAATTTTCTTCTCTCAAATATAAAACGATCAGAATCAGAATCTGACATTGTTGTTATATTTTACTTCTCATCGATTTGAAGAAAAAAATATTTTTATTAGTTATATTTTACAACCCCTAAGGGAATTTTTGGTATAGAAAAAATGTTTTCATTAAGAAAATGTTTATTTTGAAAAATAAATGGTTTTCCACTTTTTTTTATTTATTATTTGGTTAATTAGTAGTAAAACATATATTATCATAAGAACATTTATATGTATTCTAGAAAAATACCACGGGAGTGAGATTTTGGGGTGTTAAGTTGGTACGGAGGAAATAATAAACTTACAATGTCAATTATAGATTTTTTTTCCCTCAACTTTTATTAAGAAAGTCATTTATTTCATTTTTAAAGAATTTATTCTTTCTGAATAAATATTTTGATCAATCAAATATAAAAAAATAAATTAAAACCCTCAAATAATTTCCTCAATATCAAACACACCCTAATTTATTCTTATTTTCTTGTATATTTAAATGTACAGAAATAAAGTTAAGATTTTGCATGTAAAGGCAATCTTTCTCATAAGCAAATTTTAATTATACAAATCAGATCTTTACAAAACCTTTATGCTGAACAAATATTATTATATAAATATAAAGAACATACAAGTTTGCAGAACCTTTTTATTTTATTTTATTTTATATAATTAAATATGTATTAAATAAAATACAAAGATACTGTGATTTTTCTAAGTGATTTTCCAATGTGCATGCAGCCACGTTGCTAATTAAACAACTCATTTTTTGAAATTGAAATTTAAAAGCCAGATCCAAAGTGACAGAATTGCATTTGACAAAATTGCATTATAAAGTTGAAAAAAAAAAAAAAGATTCTGCAAATATTTAAATATTTTATTTAGTACAATAACTTAGGTATCATACTGAATATTTTAAAACAGAGTTGGCCTTCATTTTGATTCTCTAATTTTTTTTTTTCTTTTCATTTTCTTAGAACATGAATTAAGTGATAGTTTTAAAAATAAATTAAATTAAATTAAATTAAAAAATATTTAAAAAATTAAAATTGTATTTGAACATATATTTTACTTTTTAAAATATTGAAGTTATCACAAAATAAAGATAGCGATTGCATTTGATATATCTTTTATATTTTTTCTTGGAATTTTTTTAATTTTTTTTTCATTTTTGATTAATTAAGATGTTTTAGGAAACATCTTTTTTAAAGAAATATATTTCTTAAAATGAAAAAAAAAATGACTTCTTTAGTGAAATTATCTCATTTTCATCTACCGAACGTCCACGACATTAACCTCCTGATCATCTCATACGCCATGTGAAACCCCCCGTCTCTTTATCCCATTACACTCTCATAATATTTTGCGTATAGATTATATATAAATGCTCTAATATTTTTTTTAAATCAAACATGGAGAACAATGTGGTCTCTTTTTTTTAATAAAAGGAAAAAAAAAAAGAGGACAACAACGTGGCCCAACAATTCTTTTTATTCCATGTTAGAATGTTTGTATTATCTTCCACTTCTTTTTCCTTTTTCCTTTTCAAATGAAAGGGACTCGACATTTTTTTGTTATTGTTTTATATATACTAGTATACATATTCGTGCGATGTGTGATAATATTAAAATATTATTTATAAGTATTTTATATTGTGATACACTATTGAACATGTTGAAAAATTATTATACTTTAAAAAGTTCAACTATCATATAATTTCTCAATGAAATATACTTTGTATCTCCCTACATTCTACTCCACCGCTAGCTTATCCCACACTCAATCCTGTATAATCTAATATGTATAAATGAAGAAGCTATTATATTGAAAGACTGTTGATTTCTCTTATATTAGAAGATATATGTCGAAAGAAAAAATTCATTTTGGTTGATAAATTAGTGTTTCAAAGGCTAAGAAGAATTATTTAGAGAGAGAATCAACCTATTTATATATGAGATTCATATCAAATTATGAGAAAAATAAGTATTTTACTAATTCTTTTTTATTTTATTTTACCAACTCTACATTGCAAACTATTATTTCAATAGCTTGCCACTTGGATTTATTTAAAGTTGTAACTTCGTCTACCCCTTCCCCCTACCCTCAACCTAACCTTCTTCGTACATTTTATTTCTATTATATTTTAATTACAAAAGATCATCATTTTAAAATTTAAAATACTTGACTAAAATTTTCAATAAAATATAATTTTTTTTATTTTTTCATTAACATAATCGAATGTAATTATTTTTACAAAAAAATAAATAAACAAAATTAGACTAAAAAATACTTACTTTAATTCAAATCTATATCTACATAAAACTGGATATAGACAATCTGATGTGACACCTCTCTATGGCCAGTATTTCTATCTATTTTTTGTTTTCTCCTTTTTTGACATTTTATCTTTATTTTCAAATTTTTATTTGTATTTTAATAAAGACTCAAAATATTTAAAAACACATGAGTATTTGTAACCAATAAAAATGGATTCCACTTTGCCTCTTCTTCTGATGAAGATGATGAATATAGGGGGTGTCAACTTTTGTAACTATGATGTCGAGAGTATCTTATGATTTTTTTGAAAATATTGATATAAGAAGAAAGATCATGTAAAAAGAATCTTTTCAAAATAAGATTTTTTTGAAAGAAAGTTGATTACTGCTATAAGGAGATATATGTTAAAAAAAGAATTTATTTTGGTTGAACAATTTATAAGAAGAGTGATTAGTGTTTCAAAGGGTAAGAAGAATTATTTAGAGAAAGAATCAATCTATTTATAAGATTCGTATCAAATTAGGAAAAAAATAAGTATTTTACTAAATTTTTTTTCTTTTATTTCACTAATTCCTCATTGCAAACTACCATTTCAATAGTTTGTCACTTCATCTACCTTCATTGTTTAGATTTATTTATCAAATTTTATTTAAAGTTATAACTTCATCTACCCCCCTCCCCACTCCCCCGACCTTCTTTGTATATTATATTATTATATTTTAGTTACCAAATGTTATTATTTAAAAAGCTAAAACACTTGACTAAAATTTTCAATAAAATATACTTTTTTTAATTTTTCATTTACACAATCGAATGTAAATACCAAAAAAAAAAAAAAAAAATTAGACTAAAATATACTTACTTATTTCACACACACACACACACACACACACACACACACACATATATATATATCTTTTATCTTCTTTTTTTTTATATTTTATCTTTGTTTTCTATTTTTTATTTGTATTTTCAACAAAAATTCAAAATATTTAAATGCATTATCTAATTAATCATGTTCCTTTAAAGCTTTCCTCATATTAATACATACTTAAGTAAATGAAAGATGAAAAGATAAAAAGCGTTTCACTTTTTGTAACAATTTATGTTCATCTAGACTATAAAATAAAAATATATAAGTATTTATAATTAACAACAACGGACTCTATAACTTAGCATCTTCTTTAATAATGATGATGAATACACGGGTGTTGAATACCGCAACTGAGATGTCCAACAAATTTCTAAGCTTGCAATTTCTTTAAGATAAGAGAAACAAAGAGTAACTCATGATCCTTCTGAAGATATTGATTTAAGGAGAAAAATTATGTAAAAATATTCTCTCCAAAATAAGATTTTTTGACAGAATGTTGATTCCAATCATAAGGAGGTATATGATGAAAGAAAAAAAATCATTTTTATTGAGAAATTTATAGGAAGAGTGATTAGGGTTTCAAAGGGTAAGAAGAATTATGTAGAGAAACAATCAATCTATTTATGAAATTCATATCAAATTAGGAGAAAAATAAGTAGTTTCCTAATTTATTTTTCTTTTATTTTGTCTTAATTTTTTTATGTATCTTTGATTAAAGATTATTTTATTTTTCTAATTTGTTTTAATTAAAGTTTACTGTTGACATTATTTTTTCAACTTTTTTATTCTGGTAATTTATTTCTTCTTTTATTTTGACTATTTTTGAGTCTTTAGTTAAAGTTATTTTATTTATTATACATACACACATTAAGAAAAGAAATTCTATTTATTTTTTATTTTTATTTTTTTTTCATTTTGTCTTATTTTAAGAGTAAAGATGATCATATTTAATTTCTTTTATCATCAATGTTATTAATTTTTTTTTACTTTCTTACCTTTATCTCCTAATAAATGTTTTTTTTATATAATTTTATTTAAATTATTTTTTTCATTTATTTATTTCAGGAAATAGTTATTATAACTTAAGAATAGCATATATATTTTTACAAAATTTGATTTGTAGCTTTTTTTAATTTTTTTTTAGATAATTTCTTATTCTAAATATTTATATGTAATAATAGAGCTAAAATAGAAAATGTGATGTGACATATTTTTTAGTCCAATATTGATATTAATGTATTTTTTTCAATATTTAAAAATATTTTTTTTTTAATTTTATTAAATATAATTTTAATAAAGTAATTTTTATATACAGATAAGAAATTTTATATTATATAAACATAGTAATAATGAAGAATAAAATATCCTATATACGTAATTTAATATATATAATTACCTTTTTTATATTTAATATATATAGTTAGCATATACATATACAGGGTAATATTTAATTTGAAATTATATTATGATTTTTACTATTTATATACACAGTGGTTTAAATAATTTTCCTCTATTTCTCTCTTTTGTTGTTTTTTATAAAAAAAGTCTAACTTATTTGCTAATTTCTTTGTTACCACATATATACACAATAATATTTATTTTGAATTTATAGTATAATTTTTGGCAATATATATATATATATATATATATATATATACAATAATATTTAATTTAAAATTATATTTTGACTTTTAACATGTATGGTTAAGAATTTTTTTTTGTTATGTAAAATATATTAATAGTGAAGAATAAAATGTCATATATATATAAAATTTATATTTTTGGTATGTATATACATGGTAATATTTAATTTGAAATTATATTATGAATTTTACCATTTATAAAAAAAAATTCATCTTTTATTTTTAAAAATTTAATGTATTTGCTAATTCAATTATTTTTAATCTCTTAAACAAAAGATTTTATTACCACATTTATTAATTTTGTTGTCTTAAAATTTTCAAGTGGCTTTTCAAGAGCTTGTCACTTGGCTTGACCGCATGCAAGACTATTCTCCGCTATAATATATATAAATATTGATATATTTAACATAAAAAATCATCATCTATGTTCCACCAAAGTCCTTAATTTGCTACACCATTATATTTTTCATTTGTCCGTGAATGGGACTGATCTTTCCTTAATCAGAAATCTTGTGTTTGAGTTTGGGTATGAAAAAATCTTTGGTGGGATACGCTGCATGAATTCAGATTAGTTGGGCTCTAAGAGTACTGAATAATCAAAGGTCTCAAGTTCGAGTCTTGGTATAAAAAAATCTTTGGTAGAAAGTGTTTCTCCCCAAATGAGTCCTACGCTACACAAATTTGAATTAGTTAGGCTCCAAAGATACCGAATACTGGATGGATAACAAAAAATACATACATATACATCTTTTGAGACAAGGACTTTCAATTTCCAAAGAATTTTTTTGTCTGGTTGCAAAATATTCTTCAAAGTAAAGTATTTTAAGCACCTTGATATATATATATATGTATATATATGATTCAATCATGAATAAACCAAACAAATAATTTTATTTCTAACACATTCCAAAATCATACGCACAAATTTTAAAATTTATACATTGGCTTTAAATATATTATGTGTTTGTGGTGGTGTGTATTACCTAAACTCCTTATAATTTTTATTTTACAATTATGAAATTACTTATTTCGTATAAAAAGTGCGATAATTAATCATATATCCTAATAAATAATAATAATACAAATCACAATCTCAATATAATTGGATTTTTAACCAAACGATCCTAGTAGAAGTAACTTGAACGCAAAACATAATTTACTCTCTCTTTTCATTTTTACTTATTCATTATTTCAAAAATGAATTTCCAGTTATACTTGTAATTTTCCGCACATCAATAAAAGACAATTATATTTTTTTTTCTATTTTACCCTCACTATTGATTACTTATTTCCCAAAATTACTTTTCAAGATCTAAGACTATACATCAATTAATATGAGTATTGCGATGAAACACTCCTATTAATCATTGTTTTATCGGATCATATCTGCTTTTGTGCCATGACAATCTCACTCGAATTACAGGAACCTACAAATATTAGTACAATAAACTGGAAAAATCCCTGGCATTCCAATTGAACCTCAAGAAAATGGAACTAAAGAGGCTCATCTAATTGATCAATCGAAGGATAGACGAGTACAAAAAAGAGATGGAGAATCTTTTATTTGATCTTGATTTGGTGTATATTTACGACGCCCTCGTATGAAGGAGGACTGGGGATATGGAAGATAAGAAGAGCGATCCAAAAACGAAAAGAAAAGTATGAAGAGCAGCGACTCGTCGATAATAAGAAGAACTCATATTTAAAAGACGTGCAAAATTCTAAGTGGACAAAAACGAATGGAGAGTATAAATTTTTGTAGATTTCATGAACTTCCTTTTTTTTTTTTTTTTCATTTTCTCCTTGTATATTTTCTTTTTAAAGATAGACATGGGAATTCATTTCATACACAACATGCATATATAAATTCCTTTTGTGAAGGGTGAAATGATGGAATTAATAGCACAAAAAAAGTGGAAGTATATGATTAGTCAATATCAAAACACTAAAGTTGGGCGTGAGAAAAACGTTAGGGTCCATTTACATTATTATCAATATATTTATATATACACACACATTTATTTAGTTGGAATATACCTAAATACACAAATTGTTTTTCACATTTCCCTCTCTAGCTAAAATCTTTATTTTTTTCATACTTTGAATATTAGAGACTCTTTCCCTTGTCTTTTATCAGATGATTGAGGATATGTTATATTCTTGATATATAATTAACGCAATCATAATATATTCAGTATAATTTTATAAGAAAAATTCGAAAAGTATAGTGTGTATGCAAATTTTATCTCTATCTTGAGAAAGAAAAAAAAATTGATAGGCCATAGATTCAATAAAAATATATCATAATAATTTTTTTTAAAAAAAAAAAACAAACAAAGTAAAGAAACCACGATGAAATACTAAAAGATAATATATCGAAAAAATTCCAAAAATTGCGAAAAGAAAAATAACTATAATAGAATAATATTATATAATCAAAGATTCGAAGCACAAAAAACAATGAATTATAACAAAAAATAAAGAATAAAAAACTATAAGAATGATACTAGATGATTGAGAATATATTTATTGTTAATTCCATCCTAATATAGGGAAGAGTTTTCTTTACTAATATTTACCGATTGTGATGTGAAGGACTTTTAATTTAAGCATTGTTTTTTAATTAACATTAAGATGTTTAATTATAGATAAATATTTGAATTAAGATGTGTATTAAAATTAAGAAGTTTTGATTTGAATACACAAAATAATTTAGCATAGAGCCATAGATCCCCCACCCCTTCCCCCAATCTTAAATAAAAATAAATATTAATTTTAAATAAAATAAATGAGTAAAGATCGTTTTCCATATAGAGATTTCAGCTATTTAGAGTGAAACTGCATTCAAAATTTTGAGAAAAGTACTCCATTTGAATATCACGATTTGAGTATCAAATAATAAAGATTATTTATTTTCTCAACATCACAATATATGAAAAATTATTTTTATTTAAAATTAACAAATTTAATATTCAAATAAAATTATATGGTGATGGTGATAGTGATTGCTTACCGTCTCCGCTTTGCAATATATAACAACAAAAATCATCATTTCGCTTTTATCTTTTTTTGATTCTATCTTTTATATTAAAAAATTATATGATCAATTAAAAATATTGAATTCAAATAAATTTTATAGTGATTTATACTATTAATTAAAAATATCGAATTCAAATAAAGTTTATAGTGAACCACTATATTAGCCCCTCTTCCCAAGGTAAAATAAATTAATAAAGTCTACCTATTAATCAAAACATTATTGATTCAATGAAGGGAATATTTGAGGACTTTGAAGTTTATCCACCCCTCAGTAGACGTTAGAATTATCTTCCTCCAAGGGGACAAGTAAATAATAAAACAAAAGCAAAAAATATTTAAATAATAGCACAACATAATCTTTCCAATTAATTTATTATAAGTTATCCCCACAAGGCCACAACTTTTGAAAAAAATTAATAAAAAACTGACCATAAAAACAAAAACAAAAAAAAAAACCAGTGGATAATGATTTGACATCAATTTATTGTAAGTTTGCCTGTAAGAGGATCTTCACACGTCATTACGAGATAGATACCTCTGCTAAGAAATTGATTTGTCCTAAGTTTAATATTTTAATGATATTAGTAATTACTTCAATTTAGAGTCGTTTGGTTACAAGCAATATAAAATTTAAAATTAAATTCGTCTAATATTTAATGTGAATTTGAGCGATCATGATTTGTGTTATCAGACGTCGAAAATTCTAGTCGCGATTCTTTAGTCAGATTTCACTGGATAATTGGATATATTATTATTGTAAAATTAAGATAAACTTTATATAAATAATGAAAAGGAAAATTATATGAATAATAAGCAAATATATATTAGTTAAAAAATAATTCTGATTTGCGATTAATATCTTTGTATAATTACTGTTTGAATTTTTATAGCGAACTGTATCAAATATACAAACATTATGAATTATATAAACGATGCGCGAATCGTATAGCGAAATATACATACACGGTAATACAAATATTATGCGCGACTGATATAACAAAATATACAAATATTATACAAAAACTACGAATCGTATAGCGAATTATACAAATATAGCACGAATTATATAGCGAAATATACGAATACTGTCAATTATATAGCAAATTATACAAACATTATGTGAAAATTGAATAGCGAAATATACAAATGTTATACAGAAATTAGAAATTTTTATAACAAATTATACATAATTGTGTGAATTGTATAGTGAAAGATATAAACAATGTTATAGTTATAGTTACGAAATATAATTATTCAAACTATAACTATGAAACATAATTAATTAAGATATTATTAAGTGGTTACATGCAAAAATTCCTCTGCGTAAAATTATAACCCCAATATAAGAAAATCAACTACCTATCCATAATTCTACAATTATAATTGTAACATAATTTTATTTTAAACCAAACACCCCCTTAAACATCTCTATCAATAATGTAAAGCAGTCAAAATTGTACTAAACTAATTGTCTTATTATATTTAAGCATCCATAAAATAAGGCCACTAGAGAAATAAAATAAGATTAGTCAATATTCAACTACGATTTTTTGAAAAGTCAATTGACAATAGGATGCTTTTTAGTGAGATTTAATTATAGTACATTTTTTAAAAATTTGATATATTGTGTATGATTTTTTTTAAAAAAATACATCAAAAATGTTTTATGAGCTCGAGGAATAATTGAAAACATTTATTAAAAATAACGTCTCTTTTGGCCTTTCTTTTTCTGGGTGGAGACAGTAACAAGGGGAGTAATTCTCTTTTCATAAATAAAAATGGACCAATAATTAAATAAAGTACAAGAAATATGATGAATCCAAGGCACTTAATTTTTAAAAGTAAATGAATTTGAATTAGTAATAATAAGCAACTTATTATTTGATATTTAGTTATTTTTCTCTTTGAAAACTTCACAAGTTTCATTCTTCATTTGGACGTAAGTTTTTGTATTTTTGGCAAATACATCTTGATTATTTGATTTATTAAAACAGAAAAAGGTTAAAAATAATAAAATAAAATACATATATTCATGGGAAAAGTACTATAAATTACAATTTCTTTTCTAATCAATATGATTAAAAAAAAATACATATTCAAATGCTAATTAAAGTTCGTACTTTCTTTGTCCAACAATAGTTGTTCAGTATTGACTTGACACAGGAATTAAGAAGCTGTAAATGATAAGGATAAATTTACTAAATCGCCCTTTGAATATAATATATACCATGTCCTGAAAAATATAATAGGAAAATAATTACAATCAATGATAAGAACAAATTAAGAACTAAATTGGACAT
>DF365115.1:14891-27289 GCA_000787875.1 Solanum virginianum
CCATTCTTAATATAGTAGATAAAATAAAAATGAACGGAGGGGAATTTAACTCTAAAAAATTTGTAATAACTAATAATTACCAACACATATTAAATTTTATCAGAATTAAATGTGAAATCAAGAATAATCAACTTATATGCATTTTGTTATATACTATAACTTCTTGTTGTATGACAATTATTTTGTCGTAAAGTCTATATATAGCTAGATCACAACTTTATATAGCCAAAGGACTCTAGTTCCACTAAGAGGGCATAGTTTGATAGGATTGTTGAAATTTCTTCATTTTTATATAAATTAAATTTTTTATTATTAAATTGCAGCTCGCCCTCTAGTGATAGGGGGGAGGGAGAAGTGGGAAAATCGATATCCTTCGCTTTTTGATAGTCGAAGATAGAGTCAGGTTTTGAAGAAAGCGTGTATGTGCAATCAATTCGTTGCATATGGCTAATTAGATTTCATCGATACATAGTCAATTTCAACATACTCAAATTATGAAAATCAATAGTTTAATCACACTCAAAGGTATTAGCATGTTTCCAATTTTTATAGCAATTTCTTTACCAAAAAAAAGAAAATGATATCTCTGATTATAGTCCCTCTGAAATGTAAAATATATCTCCTCTCACCATCTCCATAGTGTATGAGACAAACGTATGCATTTCGATTAGGGATTGTTCTGATAAGAGAGAGAAAGTTTGATTAATAAGGGCATTGATGAATGGAGGAATTGGCAAAGAAATAGCCAATTGACTGCCCTCTTTCGCTCGGCCTCCTCTTGCTATTCTCTTTCTTTCTCTCTCCCATTGACTATTGACATAGCAAAGTTTGTATCCATTGAGCGTGACACCCATTCTCTACAAAGTGATTTTTGAAAAGATCTTTCGAAATCAGGGTTAAAATCAACAGATAGGATTAATTATAAAAGATAATTAACATTAAATTGATGGACTGTGCATGCATCATCGTTTGTTAATTTAACCTGAATTAGTTTCATAAAATCAACAGACATAATCGATTAACGTTGAGGGACAATTGATTTTGTCTGACGATTTAAATAAATTAAAAATCAACATAGAAATGTTAATAAAGCCGAAGGATTTGTTTTTCATAAATATATTTAAAAAATATAGCTACTTGAAATCAAACTCATGTATTTTGTATGACTTCAATTCTACCACTCTACCAACATTCTCATTGAAATGAATAAATTTCTTATAAAGAACATTTTCTCTCTAGGGGACCAACATAACATTAATACGAATTAATTGAATCAGCAAATTTCGAATACTAGATGACTAAGAAAAATCAAGAAAAAAACTATAGTTACTTACGTGCAAAATCGTGGTTCAACCATTTAAAGACCTATTCTATGCCAAAGTATAGTATAGATGTGGGGAAAGCTATATTTTGACTTTATTTTTTATTTTTATCAATTGATTTTTTCTAACTTTTATTTTTTATTTTTCTAGTGCTGGTGGTGATGGTTGAGTTGAAACTTGAAAAAAAAAAAAGAGAGAAAAATTTACCTAGAAAAAGCCTTCCTAAAATATTTTCTAGTTAAATTAATATTTTAAAATATGTTTATTAACAGCAAGTATGATTTGTCAAATAATTTTTATGAGGTGTACAGCTATTGACAACAAACTCCTATTACTAATTCATTCAAAATATTCTATTTTATATCATGGTGGAATATATATACTTGTATAATTAGTTCATTATATCATTATAATTCATATATTAAACTTACTTGCGATGATTAACTCTTTAATTAGTTAAGGATAATCATAATCAACTTGTTAATTTATAAAGTATAGTGGGGTTGTAATGAGTTTACCATTTGCAATACTTGAAAAACATTCACTTTCGAAAGAGAGTCTCGATGTGGCAATGTATACCTAGCTTTATAGTTAGGTTAATCACTGGCTAGAGGACGTTGATCTATCGGATCGGAGGCAGCTCAGAATGTTATGTAAAAAAGATCAAGGAAGATTTTATCCGTCAGGAAAAGAAGCTAGCTTTAGGTACGGAATTGAATTATTACGAGATCAGCAATGAGATAAAGGAGAGCACTTAGACAAGTCAACCAAAACAAAATACCACCAAAAGTAACGATCACCAAAATATGCATAGTAATTCGATCTTTTGATCATCCATTTTTTGAAAAAAAAAATTGTGCGCTTCTGCCTTACGGGTCTATTTTACATAACACTTCTAACAATTTGAGGGATTGATTATTCTCTTCTTTATGCGTAATATCTTAAAATGTAAATTAAAATATCTATATTGATAACAAACATGCCGTTCTGCGGATGGGTTTTGAGATGAGGATTCCCAGGAAACAGCCTCTCTACTTAGGTAGTGGTAAGGTCTGCGTACATCATACCCTTCCCAGACCCCACTTGTGGAATTTCAATGGGTATGTTGTTGTTGATAACAAACATGTCATTAACATATATATAGAGAGAGAGAGATAGATGAAATTGTGAAATTCAAAACTTTAAGATACAATAAATACATAAAAATGCATTTCTCTATTTTCTTTTTAATTTTTCTTCTTTCTATTTTTTAGTTTCTAAAGTAGGAGAATAAGATGTGCACGTTGCTCCTTTTCTCCTTTGGTGAAAATACGCACACGTAAATATAAAGGCATGATTTATTGAGATATATAAAAAAAATTAAAAAAATCCTTAAAATTTATCATTATCATTCCAATAAATGAATAATGTTAAAAAATTACTAATTCTTTTTTCTTACCAATTTTAACATATCTTCACAAATAAAATAAAAAAGTTTGAGGATAAATAAAAGGGTGATTAATAATCCAATTAAATAGTATTACCTTCGTCCTATTTCAGTTGAATTTGTGAGATAATCTGCACATATTAAGAAAAATATTCAAAGATAAAATTTACATCATACTTTCTACTATTGCCCTTTAAAAAATCACAAATATATAGTATAATTTATCTGCTAGAAAATATAAAATTTCAATAAATAAAAGAATAAATATGAAAAAAGTTTAAAACATTTACCTTGGACTTGCAACAACTCAAATATTTTGAACATTAAAAAAATCTTAAAAATTTAATTAATTTGGAATGGAGGCAGTAATCTTACTATTATGTTGTAATCAAAGATTATCTAAATGAGTGTGCCTAAAATTTAAAAACAAATAAAAAGAATCAAATACTCCTCCCGTCTGATTTTTTGTCAAATATATTAAAAATAGTTATTTCAACTTAATTAAGAATACAAACAATCAATAAATAATTAGTCACTTTTTTATAGTTCTACCCTCAGTAATTAAATCATTCTTAAAATGTTAAAAAATCTATTAGTGCTACAATTTTAAAAAGTACCAACCATTTCAATAAGGTTATACTAGTCAAATTGCACCCCTTATTAAAAATATCCCTGAACTTGGCGTAAGCTAGTGGTTTCATCCTGAACCATTGACAGTCTTAAAAACATTCATTTATCTAACTAAATTAAAATATATCCCTAATCTATCACAAGTGTTAAAAATACCTCTTAACTTGGCATGAATTTAGGGGTATATTTCACTCTTGTTACAAGATTAGGGGCGTGTGTTTAAGTTTAATTAGACAACTAGAGATGTGTTTTTAATACTAGAAATAATTCGGGGATGAAACAAATAATTCGTGTCAAATTTAATTGTATTTTTAATACTTTCTCACTTTTCTTTAGAGTTGTGTCAAACATTATCTTGACAATTGAAATGAAACAGACACGGAACAATATTTAATCAAGTTAGTTATAGGTTTAATCTAGTTTATTTTACCAAAATAAGAGTTTCCAAGTTCCAACTTTGCCAAAAATTGCTCCATATGTACCATCTTGTTAATCCAAAAAAAATTTGTGCATTGATGACTAATTTTGTAAAGTTTGTGAGTTAATTGCTCACCTTTATTTGATACATTTATTCATAATTAAGTATCAATATACAAAAATGAAAACTATATCAAAGTGGCTAGTCCAATATAGAAGCTAGAAGTAACTAACCTATAATAGTTGTCCTAATCGAAGCTTCAACGTAACATAAAATTAGCCTCATAAATTGAATCTTAAATACAAGGTTCAACCGCAGAACACATAGCCAAAAAGTAGTCATGTACGTATCTAATAGGGGCGGACACTCAGTTCTTTGATTCGATTTTATTCGGTGTTTTTAAAATAATTTTTCGGTGCGAACTGATGAAAAATAAAATGAGGATAAAATCTAGGTATAAGACACTTAAAAACTTAAAATCATATTAAGAGATGACGTGCCCCCATGGAACACTTATTGTGCTTAAAAAACTATACTGACTTTTTGTCAAGAACTTGTGCCTCCAACTATTACTTGAGGAAAACAAATGAGAAGGCGAATTCCTTTGCATGACATAAACCGGTAAAAATATGTTTGAATTTCTCCAGAAAAATAATATTTCAAGTTAACTATATGAATTACAAATTTTTTGCTACTTTAACTTATTTCATGAATAATTTAATTGCTATATACATAATTTTATTCTTTTGGGGTCTAATATATATCTAGTTTTTATTTTTTTAATAAATATTTGATTCTTTCGTGCATCAAAATTTTGAGACCCCTACACCACACACCAAATCAAACTTAAAGAAAAACACCAACAACGAACTAAAAAATCTAAACTGAAGAATCGAATTAACTTGATTCAATTTGATTTTTCGAATTTTCGATGCTTAAGCCCACCCCTGATATCTAATAATTTGCTCAATTGAAAAACGCCCTCTAAACCACGAGTAGCAAGATCCATTCTCTTAAGCAAACTTTTAACGAGAAAGTTCAACGTAAAAGAATGTTTTTAAACTTTTTAAAAGTGATAAATATTTTAGACAAAAAAAATTCCTTTCCATAAAGTGAGACAAATAACAAAAACACAATGAAGTATCCTTAAATAATAAAAACAAAAAAAGGAAAACGCTAAGTTGTTACCTAGGAAATTTCACAAAAAAAGACTTATTCCCCGCGGCGGCAATTTGAATTATAAAAGTCGTTTTGGACGAGTGCGGAGCTAATAGTTTTTATACGAATTCGATCAAATTTAATAAATTTTATTGAAATAATATATTTATACTAAGAAATTTATATATAAAATATTAAATTTATATTTTAGTTACTATTACTTTAAATAATCGTTATAAAATTCAGAATGAAGTTATAAATTTAAATTCTAATTTCGTCCCTGCATTTGACCATTAAAATGCAAGGTTAATAAAATTCTCTAGAGGGTAAAATAACAACAACATACCCAGTAGAATTTCACAAGTAGGTTCTGCGAGGGTAGAATGTACGCGGACCTTACTACTCTACCTCATAGAGGTAGAGAGGTTGTTTCCAGGGAACTGATACGCCCAAATTTACACTCCAAACGGAATAGTAAAGCGGTCGTTGATCAAATATAGAACTCAACCAGAGTTGAGGTCGATCCCACAAGGAATGCGTGAGAATAAATCTATTAGCACTGTTTCCATATGTAATATCTATTCCCTAAACAAAAGTACATAAAATAAATGGGGGGGGGAGGGTTTGGTTTTTCAAAATAAATTACTAAAGTAAAGTACTAATTGAGTTCAAGAATGACTAGATTTCAAACAAATTATGTGACGCTAGGATTGTGTTCCCCATGACATCTAATGCAATAGCCGAATCTAGTGGTAAACTCGCTCATGATTACGTATATAAGATCTAACAAGTTAAGTAACATTTAATTCACCTCTCGGTCCCTCTTAAATGCATATCATTCCTCACCTTTCAGTCTCAGAACATATACGTGCTAATCCTTGTTATTGATCCCGAAATATTCTCACCTTTCGGTCTTAAGTACTTAGACTAGGTTAAAAATTTCGAATTTTCATCGTAGAAATCTTTTCCTAATCAAAGCATCCCTCCCGGGCATGCAAAGAATAAAGGCTTGACCCTACTGCGTCAACTCATCAAGGAAGAAATTATTATGAAGATTACTACTATATATACGCTAATCAATCCCGAGAATTACCCCATATTCGTCTATCTTATAGATTTGTCATGGTTCCCACAACCCTAGTTGTGGGTTTAGCCTATCATATCCAAGCAATAAAACTCATGGAGATAGAAGGAATTCATAATAAATAACTTACTATAGAAGAACCAACCAATCCACAAGTTACAAGCTTGAAATTGATAGCAAAAATCCCAAAATCTTGCAAAACCCCCAAAGAAAATATTGTTTTCTAGAGCTTTCTAGCTCTAGCCGTCAAAAAACTAAGTAAAAACGAAATAAAATACCTATTTATATATAAAGAAAACCTAATCCTAACTAAAATAGAAGAAATTCGTCGGCATGGCAACGGGCCACCACACGGCCCGCGAGAAGGTACACGGACCGTGCAACAGTCCGTGTGGTGGGACTTCATCAAATTCGCGAACATCATCTCCACGCAGGGGCAGATGGCCCGTGAAACAGATCGTCTGTCATGATTTGTGTGAAATTTTTCGTGCAATTTTGCAAACTTCCTTCTCACGCTCAATGACACGGACCGTGGTAGGTCACACGGTCCGTGTAACCTTCCGTCCGGCTCTACTTTGATTTTTTTTCTAGAACTTTCGATGGTACATGGGATCACGTCAATTTGATGGTTCGTGGGACGGTATGTGTCACATTAAACGGCCCGTCAGCTGTGCCATGCGATCTGCCTTGACCAATTTCTTTGTTTTTCGACTGTAGCATGCACTCACGTAGCTTTGATGAGCCTCCACACGGCCCGTCTAGTGACTCACGGGCCATGTGAGCCTCCATGTGCTCTCCCTTGACTCCATTTTTGCTATTTTTCATCATTTTTTTATAAGTTTGCCCATTTCTTATGCCTCGATAATTCTTCATGAAAAACAAACATCAAAATAACAAGTTTGCTTGAGAACGTGCAAAATTTTTTTGTTTAATGCGTTATAAAGGTCGTATTTCTACGACTCATCAGGAACCCTCATCTCAAAAACCTATAAGCAGAATAAACTAGATATGGAAAAAAAAGGATAGGAAAAGAAAGGAAACAGAAAGAGTGATTAATGATAAGATATAAAAGCAATGTAAATATGCTAAAAGTAAACAAATATAGGATTAAGAATGACAATATACAATATAAAGACGTCACTATTCATACTAACCTACTATATCACAAAGTCATATATCGACTAACCCCTACTAACCTATTAGCCTTCTACTCTAATACGCAATCTCCACTGTTTTCTATCTAAGATCGTGTCCTCGGTGAGATGAAGTTTCATCATATCTTGTCTAATCACTTCCCCTCAATACTTCTTCGGTCTACCTATACCTCTCTGCATAACCCTTAGATCCAACCTCTCGCACCTCTTAACAGGAAAATAGGTACTCCTTCTCTACATATGTCCAAACCAACGCAGTCTCGCTTCTCTCATCTTGCCAGCCACGAGTTACCTCTAGCTTCTCCCGGATGATCTCATTCCTAATCCTATCACTCCTGGTATATCCACATATTCATCTCAACATCCTCATCTCCGCAACTTGCATCTTCTGAACATGTAAATTTTTAATTGGCCAACACTCCACTCTATATAGTAAAGATGGTCTACCATCATTCTGTAAAACTTGCCTTTAAACTTAAGTGGTATTTTTTTATCACACAATACTCCCTAGACAAGCTTCCATTTCGTCCATGTTGCCCCAATACGATGTGTAACATCATCATCGATACTGCCACTATTCTAGATGATGGATCTAAGATACTTAAAGCTTTCTCTCTTTGGAATAGGTTGAGTGGCAAGCTTCTCTTCAATATCTGCTTCATCTCTAGCAACACTGAATTTATACTCCAGGTATTCTGTCTTGGTTCTGCTCAATTTGAACCATTTCGATTCCAAAGTATATCTCCAAGCCTCCAATCTATCATTAATTTTGGCCCAAGTCTAATCAATTTGTACTATGTCATCTGCAAATAGCATACACCATGGAACCCGCTCCTGGATAGACAGTGTCAGCTTATCCATTACTAATGCAAAAACAAAAAGGCTCAACAAATAGCATACACCATGACACCCCCTCCTGGATAGACTATGTCAGCTCATCCATTACCAAAGCAAAAAGAAAAAAGCTCAACACAGATCCTTGATGGAGTCCCATCTCAACAGAAAAATACTCTGAGTCGATCTCCTTCTACTGTTCTTACCAAAGTCCTGACTCCGTCATACATATCCTTTATCACCCTAATGTACACCATATGAACATCTTTCGCCTCTACACATCTCCATAAGAAAATTCTCTAGAGGGTGGATTTCGAATTTGTCAAGAATGAGCTGACGACTATAAAGGAAGCAACTGACTCTATGTCCGCAAGCCTAAAATTTTCCATTTTTTTCGTAGTTGAACTTGAAAAAATATATTGTGGGCATTAAATTGGGGGATCAAACTCTAGATTTTTGAAAATTTGAAAAATAATAAAAAAATATTTTTACTTTTTTTTATTTTATATTATTCATATAAATAATTCTAATTTTTTAAAATTTTATAACGAAACATATTCAAACGTCCAAATTGGCACTTGCCAAGTCACACTTTAAAAAAAAAAACCAGCAGCCTCAAGTGGGCCCCACAGTTGTCTGAGCACGTGAAATTCGAGAAACGCGTGAAGTCCACCTCTCCATTGCCGTCATTGACCAGAGCGTGTTTTGAAGATTGAGTCAGTGCGAGTGGGTCTCAAATTACGTTGCTTTTGAAACTTCCGCCTCTTGTCCAAATTCTATTTTTTAAAAAATAGAATTTACCCATTTGGCAGTCCAATTTTGACATTTGACCCTTTTTTTAAAATAAAAAGAAACAGTTCTAAGAATTTTTTAAAATTTTCTTTTTACGTCGTAATCATTTGAACATTTAAAAAAAAATTGATTGCTCAAATTCTAAGGTGAAAATATATACATACATAAAAAGAAGTTTAAGGGTGTAATCTATAAGAAAGAAAAAAGAAAATAAATATGTTTGTTATTTATATTGTGTTCGATATATAAAGAAAAAATATTACTGTAAAAGTATTTGTATATAATTTAAAATAAATACCATAAGAGGTAAAATTGGGAGAATAAGGGTGTGATATACAAATGACAGAATCAAAATTTTCATTAATAAAAATTTAAGGAAAATCAAAATATAAAAAAATAAATAGACGAATAAACCTTTAATAAAAAAAATTCAGATAAATCGCTTATAGTATTATAGTTTGCTCCTAGTAGCGCAAATTCTCAATTATACATCGAACTTAATTTTTGTTATTTTTATGAAAAAGTAACTTTTTTTATCGAGCTTTTTTTAAATGAATAAAAAAATAAAAAAAGTTTTTTTATTTTCTAACATGCATGTAAGAACTTTTTCTCCAAGCAACTAAAAGTCATCCAAAACAATATGACCAATTTTTTTTTTTTTAAATATATGTCCTATGTATTTATTACTCATTTGGAAGTCCAATTTTGACTTTTCTTATCGTTCTAGAATTTTAACGTTTTTCTTTTAACTTTTTAGGTTGAAATTATTGAACTTTTTTTTAAAAAAAATCTATTTTTGGTTGCTGATTTTCTAAGATGATAAATATAAAATAAAATTTTAATAGCTCAGTTAGGTGAGTACGTAAACTTTGCATTTTATTTAATGGGATTTAATTTCCTACCAAATGATTCTCTCCCAAATTTTCCTTTCCTTACCCTATTTCTTTTTCTTTTTCTTTTTTTAAGAAAAAGGTGATAAATGAAATAATAATAATAATAATAATAATAATAATAATAAATAACAATAATAATAATAATAATACCTTTTTTCCCCCTTTAACATGGTCACTATACTTGTAAAACTTTTTCTTTGAGAAACTTCCTCTAAAAATCATCCAAATGGTTATGATCATAATATGGTCAAATTATCCCTTGTATGGTTGGAAATTGTGAAACTTTGTCCTTTGCTATAATTTTTTTTGTCTAATATTATCTAAATCGTTGCGTAAATAAATGTTTATTTTTATTTGTAATGTTTAGTAAAAAAAATTATATTTTTTTAGAATTATTTTAATTCACATTATTAAAAGTTAGAGAGGGAAATTCCAAACTTATCTTTCAAGAATGTAGATATGTGAATTTCACTAATTTTGTGTTGAAGATTTGTTAGTGATAATGATGACAAGTAGGAGATGCTTTGCAATGTTTAATGGTATATTATTGTTATTATTTAAATATTTTCCATTCTGATTGGAGGCTTGGGATTAGATTATTGAGGATATTATATATAGTATTGAAGAAAGATGATATATAAATTTGTATTTGATGTTTTGCGCGAATAAAAATGCGTCATCAAATTTTATAGGTAAGTTTATAAAATAGTAATCGAGTATTGATCGGTCATGAGCTTTTATGTCTTGAAGATAAAAGTAGCAGAAATTAAAAATTTGGGACAAGATGAAGTGGCTTTCTTGGTGTGTAAGATAATCAAGAAGGCGATAATCGAGATGATTCAGACACGTTGTGAAAAGGTCAAAAAGTATCAACAGGTAATCGAATATTATCTAGTTTCTGTAATAATCAATACAAGTATTAACTTTTTTAGTCTCCTGCTATTTCACCTTCGATTTTATTGTCTTCTTTATTTTAATTATCATATTATTCTTTTTCATTGTTTTTAGTATAAATTCTTTATTATTGTACTTACTTTGCACACTTAATTTTTACTATATTTTACTTAAACTAGAAATTTATCGAAAATAAACTTCCTCCCTTCTCAAGATTATGTACTTATCAAACCTTTAGAAAAGTACGTATACTGAAATATATTATTGGTATAATGTTTTCCAACCTGCAAAGGAATAAATACTCCATCTATATTAAATTTTTTTAAAAAGTAACTTTTTATGAATAATATTTTTTAAATAAATTTTATAATACATAAATTAAATTAACAATATAAATATCGAATATCGATTGAAAATTTTAAAAGAAAGAAAAAAGAAGAAGAAGAAGAACGTGTTGTTTTCCTCTTCATTTTTTTAAGTCAAAGTTGATTTTGAGCATACCACTAAAGAATTTTGAAGTCCATTTTTAGTCTACGGTCCATTAAATGAAAAATAAATTAATGGCAGACATATACTTTTAATTTCTTGTAAACCACGTTATTTTTATTTTATAGATAAAGTTTTAGAATTTTATTTCTAGAATCTTCATAGTATAAATTAACTTATTTTTTAATTCAATTACGTCATAAAACTTATCATAAAACTCACTTTTTGGTGGCTCTAATAAAGCTAACATAATGTTATTGGGCATATAGACAAAATACAACTATTAAGGTGATAAAATATTATTTTTAATTATATTGATAGAAGATATTATATATTGGTGAAATAATTGATGTGTACATATATTGGTCCTATAATTATTTTGTAAGAAAGTTAAGATAAGATAATGTTTTATTATCATTCTATTAATATGGTTAATTTAAAAATTAGAAATTAAAAATCCATGACAAAAGAGAATTTAGGATTATAACACTACCCCAACAAAAGCAAATTCTTAAAATAGTTATAATTTGGACTTTAAAGCAATTTGGAGTCTCAATTAATATATATTCATCGTCTCAAAATATTTATCTTATTTTTATTTTACAATCTTTTAAAAAAAATTCAAAATAATTATTTTTTGATTTTATCTTTACATTAATATTTTTTTAAAACCCTAAATAGTTTCGAAAAAATTATTTGTCAAGGGATGGATAAATGATAAATTAGTAAAACTACTCATTTTAATTGTAATTTATTAAAAAATGGATAACTAATATACATGAAATGAAAAAAGTATTAATTAAAAAAGGTGTTTAACTATTTTATCCTTGTTTATGTTTTAAAATATAATATTTCTTTATCGTAAAATTGTAAGAACATTACTCCGTTTATTTTTACTTGCCCATGATAACTTTATACACCCTTGAAAAAAAAATGAAGTGCATATTTATTACTTCATTTATTTCATATTACCTGATCTCTATTGAGCTAATACCCCACAAAGAAAACTTTAATTAATACTTTTTACTAAACTAATCTTATTAATGATCTTTTGAAACTCTAAATTAGATAGTTGTCTAATACAAAAAATAGTGTGAAAAAAGTAATAAAATTCTTTTAATTTGTTAAAATAAATAAATAAAATAAAATATTTATTTTTAATAAATAAAGGAGCCAAGTAAAATGAAATCAAGGGATTAACTAATAAAGAAAATAGTTTTGTAAACAAAACTTCTGTCTTTAAAAATAGCAAAAATTAGCTACCAATATAATTATACATAGGGTTGCATATCGATTGGTTTGGTCCG
>DF365114.1:8205-25809 GCA_000787875.1 Solanum virginianum
TTCGGAGATTTGAACTTTCTGGTGTGATGCTGTGGTATGGCGCAAGTATGGTGGTTGCCATCGTTCCTGTCCGTTATACATCCATTTGACATTTGAAAAACCCAAAAGAAGATAGGATGTCTAATATTGTACATGAATTCGATTCCTGTACTTCTGTTGATTATTACACTCAGTTATATTTGTGCTTTCCGCTTTACATATTCGGTACGTCTTTCGTACTGACCCCCTTTCTTTGGGGGCTACGTTTCATGCCCGCAAGTTCAGACGTATAGGGTAGAGGGCCTCCAGCTTAGGACTTCCATTTGCAGTCTGATGAGCTCCCTTGCTTCGGAGCTACTTTTGGTACATTTGCTATTTTGATTACTTTGGACTATATTCACTTTTGGGTATGACGGGGCCCTGTCCCATCTCTTTTGTCAGTATGTTTGTATAGAGGTCTGTGGACTCCTGTAAGTATGGGTTATGTCAGTCTGTTTGTATATTATGTTTGTATGCTGAGAGTTGGAACATATCAGTCAGTTTGGATCATATACATATATGGATATGTATATGATCTGTCTGTCCTGTCTGTTTGAGTTTTCTGATTTCAGGTGGCTAGTCAGTAAATAGAGGAAACTCTGCCAAAATTTCTGTAAATAGAATAGTAACTATTATTTGAGTTTGGCTTGGAAATTCTGTTTGGGTGCCCCAATTGGGTGTCAGTCACGGCTCATAGGTTGGGTCGTGACAGAAAGTTTGGGCACCATGAATGAAAGGACCCAATGGTTGAAACTCACATACCTTAACTTTGGAGGTTTTCTTGAAGAATATTTAATGGAGACTTAAAGCTTGAATGAAATCCTTAGATCTGGAATGCGATTTGACACTTCAATTTTGAGTGAAATATATGTCTAAGTGTTAAAGAGAGTACTAGGGAATGCCTTGTATGATATGGTGTTGAAATATGGCAAAGTATAGGTATTTTTACATATGGGAAGGCTTAGGTCCAAGACTTCAAATCCTTGGACCAAGATTTAAAAAAACTGGCAACAAAATACACTGCTATGTGATAGTTCTGCGTCGCAAAGCAATCGCGGATTGGTACTAGAATTGCAAAATTGGTGAAATTTATTTTTCACTACGGGTCCTCTAAAATTCGTGTTATACCCATTCCCCACTCAATTTTTTCCCATGAACAAGAATATGAAGTCAAATTTTTGATATCACACATGAATTTTGAGATAGAAGGAAATTACTATTATGGGCATTTCTGAGGCACATTTTCAGACACTTGTTGGGGTCGTTTCACATAAAATATTGATACAGTGTTCACAAAATACAAACAAACACTTTTGATTTATTGATCATTGATACAAGCAAAGATTTTGCTATATTGGTTATAGCATACATAATTGATACAAAAAAATACATTAATGACCATGTTCAATAGATGCTGGTGCAACCAATACAATAAAATAGAGTTAATTCAAGATTTGTATCAAAAAAATACAACAAAACTAAGAAAAATTCTAACCTTTGGTAATGGAGGTCGTGTTGTAACTTTAATAGGTTTCTTTGACTTTTTGGTAGACTTTTTCCCCTTTTTTTGCTGGGGATTCATTTTTCTTTAGTTTCTTTGACTTATTTGAAGATTCCTTGCTTGATTTTTGTGTGGGTGCTTCTAAATCAACATCAATATTCCTTGTTCTCCGGAGGAGCCCTTTTATCTTTTGTTGATTTAGTTCTTTTCTTTACATTTAGTTAGGGTGTTCATGGCCTGTCATGACACCATCTAGATTTGATAAGTAGAGGCTTCATAGACCTTGAGTAGAAGAGTATTTGAGTACTAGTGTATCTAGACTTAATCTCTTTTGAAGCTATGATTTATTTTCTTTCTTGCATATGAGGTCTTAATATTTTTGGGATATTCTTTCACTATTGAGTACGATGTGATGATAAGGCCAAGTGGGAAAGAGACTAGCAATAGTCTTTGAGTGTTGGCCACGCCAAGGATACCCTCTCGGGGCATGACAAAGCAGTTATACATATGATGTATTTTCCGATAAGAAATATCATTTGTTTTTGGGTTGTTTCTTATTATTCTGAGCCTCATTTGGAGCTTAAATTTTGTCTATAGGCTTGGGGTGACATAGAAATTATTTTATGGTGGTTGGTTTGGCATTTTGGGTGTAGGTCCCATTTTTCTCCTTTTTAGTTGTAATTGACCTATTCTCCCCCATTTCTTGAGATATTGTAGACAAAATAGTTGCATTGATATTGGGACTCTTATTTTGAAAGTTAAGCGACATTTGCAGATCATCAGGGAGGAAAAACTCGCATGGACTGATCAGGAGCGTGGAAAACTGCCTTCCAGGTATGCTATTCTTAAACTTAGATTGAGCTAAAATGTGTGGATGCTTGAGTTGAGATGTATAAATGTGTTGTATATAGAATTTTTTATTGAGTATGTGATATATATGACGATGTGAGATATTGGTCACTATAAGGTACTATATTAGTTGTAGCTATTATATTAGTTGTGTTATGATTCTGTTAAAATGTGGAAAGGCTTGGTAAGGGTTGGATATGGGCTGATGCCATGTGATAGGTATATACTCTAGCTTGACTTTTATGTGTATGTGGGTGTAGCCTGGTGCTATGGAGATATGGTAGTTATGAGACTGGTTGCTAACTATACTTTGTGCTAGGTACTTGCCCCGGTATATGCTTAGTTCTAATACCGCTAATTGTTCTGGATAGTTATGATACAGTTGTGACCTCCTTGTTATTCTGAATACTTATGACGGGCTAGTTATGATATACTTGTCACTGGTTAAACATGATTTAGTACTTTTTTGCGGCATATATGCCTAGATATACAGATGTTAGCATTATACACTTGCTAACCTCACTTCATACTAGGTAACAACTGAGAAATATTATTATCTGTCCCTCTAGCTGGGCGTTGTGACTCTTGATATGAGATATGATATTGCTAAACCTCTGGTGAGATAGATATAGGGATGTGATTCTGTTAAAGAGATGTATACCTTTTGCTATGGGATTTGTGGGGTCATCTTTGGTTGAGATACTAGTTTATTGTCGGACTACCATTTGTACAGGAGATTGTTACATTACCAGTGACCCGACACATAATTTCTTAGGCGAGTATGTATCGGCTAGACTGCATGTTATTCTAGGTGAAGGACTTGTTACTAGATATTGTTGGCATGGTTATTATTATTCTAGATACTTGCCATATCTCCAGCTAAGTATGAACTTGTTCGGAACTAGATGCAATTCTATACTACTCCTATTTTGTGATGTACATTTTGGTTGATTGCTTGTCTTCCTAATGGGTTGTCGGATACAAAGAGACCTGCTATATTCGAGGAATTAATTCTGTGTGGTACTCTTGATTGTGTGCTGAAGAGATTACCTATAGTCCAGCACATGGTGCTGAGGGTATCGCCTATAGTCTAGCACAGGGTAAAGTGTTCTGTGTTACACTCTTGATTATGTACTGAGGGGATCGCCTATAATCCAGCATAGGGTACTAAGGATATCGCCTATTGTTAAACACAGGGTATAGTCTTCCGTGTTGCACTCTTGATTGTATGCTGAGGAGATTGCCTATGGTCCAGCACAGGGTGCTAAAGGTATCGCCTATAGTCCAGCATAGGGTATAGCCTTTTGTGTTGCACTCCTAATTATGAGTTGAGAGGATCGCCTATAGTCCAACACTGGATGCTGAGAGGATTGCCTATAGTCCAGCACAGGGCATGATTTGCAGGCTGAGTCCAGATCAAAGTGCCTACTGAGTCATGTTCGCGGTTTGAGTTTTGGGTTATGTGTTCCTCCCTTGCCATTAGGGTTGGGTTATTGGTTCAAATACTATTAGATAGTTGAGATCTTTGTTGTTGGTTAATGATATATGTTTCCTACACCTATACACCTCATAATTATTCATGACTATACCTTTTGGGCTTATGGGGCTCAGTTGGTGTACAGACATAGATACTAGAGCCTTACACCCATGTACAATACTATACCTCAGTACTGGAATGGTTGTGATATAGTTTCGCTCGAATTTCGTTGGTTAGTTATGGTGTACACTATTTGGTCCTGCTTAGTTAGTCCCTTCTATTTCTACTTGGTTGTTTCTTCTACTTCTGCTCAGTTGGGTTCCCCAGATGCCACCGACATAGTTGACACTTGATCTTCAGGCTTGGTTAGTCGATATCATTGCACATCACTTAGGTTGTTTAGTTGAGGTTTCATGGTTCTCCAGAGATGCTTATCTTTTGGCCTAGATTCAGATAGTTAGCACTACAGTATTTCATTACATTTGTTCTTACCATATTTATCGTATTTCACTCAATCAGCTGATGCTGCCTATCAGGTGTTTGTTACCAATATGCACCTCTACTTTTCTGCATCTACTCGTGGTGCAGGTTCAAGTATGAGTCATGGCCATTGATTGGTAGCTTGTAAATGTGTCAGGAGACTTTGGTGAGCATCTGTAGCTTCAGATAGATATTCTACAGTCTCCTTCTGTTATTTGACTGTCTTTTGTATTGGGACACTGGCCTTGTATAGTTATAGTTTTGGCTTGTTTATGTAGGAATTTCTCCGGGTTATGTATATGGCTATGTATATAGTTTATTTTAACTATATAGTAGCCCTGTACAAGTGTGACTTCCAGGTTCTGGGTAGGTTGTGCTTGATTTTCTGTTATGGGGCTAGTATGTGGTATGATTAGTAATTCGGGACAGGTACTGTGGGTATGGGTTGGGTTGCCTGTAGGTGGGATCTAATAGGCATCATTATGACCCAAGAGACCGGGTTGTGACGCATGCGCCCTTTTTCTATTTATTTTTGCTTCATCGTTACCTCTCTTCCTCACCAGAATGACAAAAACAACATCTCCTTCGTCTTCCCTAAAACAGTAGCCTGCGAAAACTTCAGCAAAAGGAACGATGCAGCAGCCCTTTTAACCTCCAAAATGGCAACCCTTCATCCTTGAAGAGCCCACATGTCTCTATTGTTGGAAAACCATATGCACAACGAAAGCATATCAGGATCTTACTGCTTACATGAATAATAGATAACACATACGTTTATGCTAGAACACAAATAATTATGCTAGAACACATAAACTTTATAAAATTTAATTAGATAAATACCTCTTGAAGCGTGAGCACATACCTTCAAGAAAATCCACGGTTAGACTGCAGTTTTGCAGTCTTCTACAGTGATCCTAAGTTCACATCCAAACTCTCTCAATACTTGGGTGGGCAAGTATTGTATAGAAAACCTAATTCCCTTTCATCCAAATCCTTTCTTTTCTAGATTAGAAAAAACCCTTATTTATAGAGGACCTTTTTTCCAAATCCAAAAGGAAGAAGGGAAGGTCTAATGCCAGCACATTAAATTAATATTTCACTACTATTTAATCTTAGTAATCATGGGAAGGATCCCTGTCACCAAATATGACCAAAACTAATATAATGATATGAATAGAAAAGAAGTATTTCTTATCAAGTCGTCCTGATTAATCTAACGAATTTCAAATTAATTAGAGTCCATTTTCTTTTCAAATTCTAAAACTATGATCAATTCAGTTGAAAATATTATTTGGTCAAAATAGAATTTAAAATTTTTCATTCAATAATTCCTATCACATGTAATCATTCGTATAACAAATGCACGGATCAAGAATAAATAACAAAATTTTAAAACTATTTTCCTTGTCTGAGCTTTATTTTTAAAAAGTCAGCATGTTTATGTATTCATTAAATATTAAATTCAAAATACACCTCATAAGTGTCCATGCATCTTGATCAATAAATTTTGATGAAAAATAACTACTTTTGCAATATACATATGTGGTGTCAGATATTCACTTCATAAATTTAGAATAAGAGTTAACTATACAAAGAGTATACTGGTTATTTAAACCAAGTGAATATCATTATCCCTAGATCCAATCATACATTACTCAATTTAGGAGAGCTAATACAGATTATCAATACTAGAGATTAGATTAAATCTAGTGACTTGTATTAATTTCATCTGTTATGGAGGAAGGTCTAATGCCAGCACATGAACTTAATAATTCACTAAAATTTAGTCATGAGTCATAGAGAATAATCTCTATAATCACTATATTATAGTTGAGTTATTTTTCATTAAAATTTAATTTTCAAGATATAAAAAAACACCTAAAATCATCATTTAAAATGATCTGAATTTGCCAAATCACTGCATAGCAGTGATTATTTTTAATTTGATCATTTCTTATGAACCTACTGAATTTCAGATCAATTAGAATTAAAAGATAATATCTATCTCCAAATTTATGATCAAATTCAAATTCAAACGATTTAAGGTGCAATTATCAGATCCACATCCTTATCATATATCAATTCATGTTAAATAATCATATATAATCATTACAATATCTAACATAAATAAAATCGATATAAAGATTATTTTCATACTGAATCACATTTTAATTCGAAAAAACAACTTGAAAATCATCTTAACGACCTCAAAAATTATAACTACATGACAATTAGTATTTCTAGTTAGGTCGTTTCCAATGAACTTATCAAATTTTAAATCAATTGGAGTCTATAAATATATTTATTTCCGAAGCTATGATCAAATTCAAATCCATGTGAGTTAAGCATCTTTAGGAATAAAAAATATGACCTACGTTCTTATCACACATCAATTTATGTTAAATCATCATGTGTAATCATATTCTAGATTCAAGATATTTAAGATAAATATACCTGACATGAAGAATAATGATCTTATCATATTCAAAATAAATTTTAATCCGACAAATAACCTAAAATTCATCTAAATGTGTTTCGATGGAGTCATCAAATTTCAAGTCAAATAGAGATCATAAAATTCATGACCACCTAAACTATGATCAAATTTGAAAAATATTTGCTTTAGGCATAATTAAAGATTAGAAACCTTGATTTAGAATTTCATTCTTTTTTAATAAACATCTTATGAGCACAAGACATACATTGTGTCCTTCTTTGTCTAAGACACAATACCACTTCATATTAAACTGTCCTCTCAATTAATATACTTAAGAATTCAAGATATTATGTTTCTCCCTTTCAAAGATGAAAACCTTTAATATCTAATCTCATTAATTAATTAAGTGTTACCAGTGGTTAAATATAATCTCGTTTCAGTAGATATAGCTACAGCAACATTATTGAGCACTTATTCAGAATAATTTACACATGATACATTAAGCGCATTCTAATGACTCGAATAAATAGATCACTTTTAGTAAATCCTACTTATTAATCATAAGTCTCAATTCATGTATTAGTGTATATATATATATATATATATATAATTTTAAGAATTTTTAATGATTCCAACAAAATAAGTCACTAGAGTGATAACTATTTATTGATCATAAAATTCTTAATTTAAACAAATTTTTATATACGTATAGTAATTAATGCTCATATAATTATTCTACGAAGGAAACAAATAATTTGTGACAAATTGGCACACTGTGCTAGATCGTGCTAATTAAACTTGAAGGGCACAAATCCCCATAGTTAAAACTTGGTAGCAGATATTACTCTTTGCCATAATCCACAAAAAAATAAAAATCAAAACCATACTTAGCAAATTGCCACTACTTCTGCTTTTTTTAAAAAAAAATAATTAAATTCTTTTACTTTTACAATCTAACGAGTAACTGCAAGCCATCTTGCAATAACAAAAAATTCTCACATGCAGTAACAAACTACACTTGTAGACCGTTCAATTATTAAATAAAATTGACCTCAATCATAAATTGAACTCAGCTGCATATTAATGTATATATACATCAGGTTATCTAAGAATATGTGAGCATGGCTCTTGATGCCAATTGTTGGAAAATCATATGCGCAGCAAAAGTATATCAAGATCGTATTGCTTACGCGAATAATAGATAACAAATACGTTTAAGCTAGAACACAAATAATGATGCTAGAACACAAACTTTACGAAATTTAATTAGATAAATACCTCTTGAATCGTGAGCATATACCTTCAAGCAAATTCACGGTTAGACTGTAGTACTGCGGTCTTTTACAGTGATCCCAAGTTCATTACCGAACTCTCTCAATACTTGGATGGGCAGATATTGTATAGAAAACCTAATTCCCTTTCATCCAAATTCCCTCTTTTCTAGATTAGAAAAACCCTATTTATAGAGGACCTTTTTCCAAATTCAAAAGGAAGAAGGAAACCCACTTTTCTTGAACAACAAGAAACTAGTGCCCTCCTTTCATTAGAAATGGGACTCTAGTTCTAGTTAAATATGAGCACTATAGTGACTACAAAATTTATTGTTGAGGCTCCCTATTATGAAAATAATTCAAATAATCAATTTGAAATTATTCTTATCGTAATAAATTACAAATCATTCCAATAAAGATTTGTAATTGCACTCCTCTATTTATATTTCGAAATTTCTCATTAAACATTTATGTAATTCCCCTTGTTAAAATTATAGATACTAATCAATAAATTAAATTACTGACAAATTTAATTTAAAGATTAATTTTCTTTAGAGCACTGCTTAACTTATTTCATATGTCGGATTCATAAATCCACTTGCAAGATTTGACATGATGAAAACTTCTAAGCTTCTCAAAAGGCATATCATCAATCTCTATATCGAGACATGGATTCCGCTTTTATTAGTCAGTCTAAAACAATTATCTCTACTTGGTCTGGTTCAATACATACAATATGCATTAGCACAAGAAGTTGGAACTACACCATTCCCATAATCAAGATAAATTATTTATAATCTTGTGCTACAATCATACCGATGAATTGTCCAATTTCCATCTTGGATTGTGAACGAAAATATTTATACTTATAAGAACCGATGATTTAATCTTATGTGTATAAGCTAAAACTCCATATACTAAATCATCTACTATATAAGTAAATGGACACATAAACGATTATATGATCTATTAAAACTATTATAATAAATACTATATCTAAACTCATGGTTAATAGTATATATCCCAACATACATCTCATCAATCGTCCATCCTTGCCCTTAATCGGACTGGACGAAATTGATTCAAAATTGGTCCGTTTTGTTGTTGTTTCTAGCTATGAGAAGCATGTGGATAATATTTTGATTTCAAATTTGAAGAATATCCCTCAAAGATTCCACCAATTTTTCCCACAAAATGCCTAATTTTTTCTCATACATAAACTCTTGTTTGGGACTTTTTTGAGGGTCGGCTTCTCTGGAAACAAAAAGAAGAAATAGAAAAGGGCCTAAAATATCTTTAAAGCATTAGAAATGGTACAAAAATACCCTTCATCTACCTTTTGTACCTAAAATACCCTTCTCATCCATGTTTGGGGCCTAAAATACACTTCTCCTTAACAAACTTTTATAAAAACAAATTAAATACTTATTTTATCCACGTGGCAATCATCCATTGATTGAAATTTAAATTTTAAATTATTAATAAAATTAACAACCCACCCATTTTTGCTCCAAATCCCAAATAGCCAAACACTTAAAACATTTCCCAAAATCATCTCCTAAAGTTCTCACCTATCCCAAAATTCATTTCTTCACCTTCATTAATGAAAAAAACAACCTGGTGAAACATTAAGTTTCAGTTTATTAATGATAATTCTCCACAATTATTTTTTAACTCCAAGATTACTTCCTTTCTGTAATAGGAATTATGCAAATTAACATTTCAGCTCCCAAGAAAGAAGTCATAATGTAGGAAATGGACTTGATGAAAAAGCTAATCTTGATAATGTAGAAGAGTAGTTGCATTAACAGCTGAAAGAGTTGTGGGAAGTTTATCCTGTTGTTCCTCTTCTTGTTCTTGTATTGTTGGAGCAGTACAAAGTTCCAATAAGCCACCATTTGCAAATCCAATGTTATTGGAATAAGAAATAGTTAGAGGAAAATCAGAACATGACTGAAGGGGTTCCCTCTGATAATTGAACATCTGGTCATCGAACATTTGGTTTTGGCCTAAAACTGTGGGGAAATTTTGTGGTGAAAAGCTGAAGTCTTGATGATGATCACTAGAAAAACTGATGGATTCATTTTGATGAGATGACTGAAAATTGAAAAAGACTAGTTTTTGGTTTCTGAGTGAAGAAATGATTTTGGGATAGGTGAGAACTTTAGGAGATATTTTGGAAAATGTTTAAATTGTTTAGGCTATTTGGGGTGGGTTAGGGTTTGGGTCAAAAAATGGGTGGGTTATTAATTTTATTAATAATTAAAAATAGTTAAATTTCAACCAATGGATGATTACAATGTGGATAAAATAAGTGTTTAATTTATTTTTAAAAAAAATTTTGTTATGGAGAAGTCATTTTAGGCGCCAAAGGTGGATGAAAAGGATATTTTAAGCCAAAAAGGTGAATGGAGGATATTTTTGTACCATTTCTAATACTTTAAGGGCATTTTAAACCTTTTTCCGAAGAAGAAAATTACTATTGGTACCTATTACACAATTTGTTTGAACTTCCTAAGAGTTTGATAAATATTAGCGTCTGCCACTCTTGCTCGAAACAATCGGAGTGGTAGAGTTTCCTTGTGGAGCTCGTCGTCATGGTTCACTGTTCCGAACCTAGAAAGGTAACGCCTGCACCCTTTTTGTCCAATTTAACTGCCTTTCTCTCTGTTGGTTAAATCACTATGCATTTTTAATTGTTGCAATGCATCCATAGTTGAGTTTCCTGTAATGTGTCTCCATTCAATGACATGAAAAATGTTGTAACTCATAAAAGCACAAATATTCTTTAGGTATTTTGATTTTACTGTAAGTTCAGTAGTCCTCTTCGATATGATTAGGGGAAACGGGTCCTCTGTTGTGCGGATAGATGAACCTCCGTAGTTGTCTTTAAACTCAGTGTTCGAAATTTTGGTTGTTAAAGCAGATCCATTGGGTTATATTAGCTTAAGGATATGTTGTTTATATGTAAATAAAGATTTGTACATGAAGTAATATGTGCTCTTTGTCTCATACGATTTGCATAAATCATTTGCTTATATGCTGTCGTAGACCGTCCTCCTACTGTTTTGGTCTTAATTTCATGACGTTTGGTTAAATATTCTTTAAATGCCTTATTCTTATCTTAAATTTGTTTGATGAGTGAACTAATCCATGAAGATTGCTCACTGTCTCTTTTTAAAAAAGAAAATGACGTTATTTTAAGTTGATTCATTCAAGCATTCAACGGCCATCTAGTTTAGTTGGGTTATCTATATTCTTGCATTATAGCCTGCCGAGTACATGGACTTTAGAATTTATCTTTTTATTTCAATAATGTCGAACTGATTGTCAAAAGATTCACTAAATGTCAATTTGCCATTTGTCGGTAAATGTGTTTATGGATTCATGAAATAACTAATGGCCCGGTTTGTGTATCTTGAGTGGTTAAAATTAGTCCGAATCAACATGGCTGTAGTTTTCTTCATATCTTAGATGTCCTATGATTTGAACCTATACAAAGTCCTCTTAAGTTGTGTGATTTTAGTTGGTGCAATACTTCTTTTCCCTCCATTCCTTTCTTTCTGTAAGACCAAGTCCCTTGCTCTAGTTATCGTTTTATGTCATGACATTGAATTTCTTTTGATTGAAATGTTTAAGATTAAATGATAATTGCTTAGTCCTAATTTAACTTCCTTCGAGTGGCCTTGGTTAGAACTCTCATTAATGTTTGGGGGTGATAAGTTTGCCTAATCATGATCTTAGATTGAGTCATTGTTTAGTGTTATACATCTTGGGAATAGCAATATGGCATGTTCAATTTAGAATCATTTCCTTCTCTCAATAATTTGTTTTAAAAAACAATACATGAATGGTAACACGCTTGCATATCCTGTACAAGAATTTCTCCCGTATTGAAATCTCAAGTTGTTACTTAGGTATATTTGCTTGTTTGTATTACATGTGAAATCATCTTGGAGTCCAACATAGGCTTTTGTTTCTCCCGCTTCCATTTCGTTAAGCCATAAACGTCCAAATATCGTTCTGGGTCATTTTCTCCAGAGAAGAATAATAAATGGAAAAAGAACATTAATAGACAATTTTATGAAAATTATTATATATACATGGCCGTATAACTAAGAATCAATTACAACATATAAAATATGTACTGTTATAACAGTATTATTTAAGCATCAATCACGGAATCTCAATTTTCGTATGCCCTATTTATTAGGTAGTAGTTATTATCTTCCATGCACATTTATTTTTATTTTATTAATTAATGATAAAAGTTAAATTCATATACATTCATATACATTTTGTTATTGTGTATATTTTAATATATATAATTATTTATTTAATATATATGATTATTTATATATATTCTTATATTCATAATGTTATTGGTATAATTATTATACTCAGAATATTATCAAGTATAATTATTATATTCATAATATTATTGTTGATACAATTATTATACTCATTATATTAGTGGTATAATTAATAATAAATATAATTATACTCATGATATTACCAGTAGTATAATTATTATACTCATGATATTTTCGGTATAATTATTATGCTCATGATATTATCGATATAATTACTATATTCATGATATTATAAATATAATTGGTAATAAATATTATTATACTCACAATATTATGAATATAGTTAATTATAAATATTATTTTATATTCATAATATTATAATCATTTTAAATTCTCTTTCTTTAGCTGTCTTATTCTCCTTTCCACAATACTTTCTGTCAATAGAAACAATATAAAATTACGAGCATAATATTGTTCACAATTTTTTTTACTCATCAAAAACTTTATCCATGCCACCTAATTTTTTTAATTCTAAAGCAGGAGAAGGAAAGAATAGGTCATTTTGAAGGATATCACACGAATTTGAAACTTATAACGAGGAAAGAGAAAGTATATATTTATATTTAAGTATTAAAAGAATTCCTTAAATTAAGGTAAATAGATAATTTATTACAAAATTAACTTAGGAATTATATTTATCTTTTCTGTTTTTTTTTAAAACTGCTATATATGTAAAAAAAAAAATCTTTCATGTCTGTAATATAAAAAAAGTACTAACATTTATATAATTAAGTCTTAAGGAATGTCTTTGCGAGTAATTTTCCCATAATAAATTACACGTTGAAGAAAGTTCGTGATACAACAAAAATAGGACTGAGAAAGCCCATCTGTAGAAGATCAAGACATGGACAACATATGGGCCAGGGCAGGCCCACACACTAAAAATTATACTAATCCCATATTATTAGTGTTTAATTACTACCCGTGCCAACTATTTATTAAATTTGCTAAAATCCCTTATTTAATAAGGTGCATTGACACCTTGAAACGTGGTTGATACAAGGCGAATTAAGCGGCTTTAACCAAAGCAGTTACGCATAATATAGGGGTAATCGAAAATAGAATCCAATTTGCCATTCATTACGCAAAAAACATTGCTGGCAACAATATGATTAGCTATGTGAATGCAAATCAAACGGATTTCAAAATTCAAATTTTCAGTAAATCAGTTACAAAAAAACACTGCTGATTGGATCAATTTTTCAGAGAGACTTGGTAGATACGGTATGAATGTTTCAATTTTGCTTCGTCATTCAGGTAAATGGGCATCTGATGTTGTTTACGAAAGATACAAAAGTGATGAAATTGCTGCTGAAGAAAATAGTTCATTTGTTAATCTGAAAGAGACAATTGCAGATAAATTGGATGATGACCAAAGAAGAAAAAAAATGATTATTAGATATGTAGTAGAAGATAACTCATCTCCTATAACTATTTGAAATGATATAGGGCGAAGGTATATCTCAAGATCAAGAAAAAGGAACTTGGGTTTGGAGTTTACCCATTATGCATATATACCTTTGATTTGAGTTCTGTTGATATGCAATCATTTGATGCTGTAAAAGGGTCAATCATTTGTGCTGAGGTATCACAACATGATACAGATTTAATTCGGTCAGTTGATTCCGAGAATGTACATTCCTTTTTTCAGACTTGGATGGACATATCTTTCACGCATCGGAAGGGTATCCTAGACATGGCCTGCACTCAGAGACTATTGCTAGTCCCCGCGCGAACCACTCGACCTCATCACACTCATTCAATCAACATAACCAACCAATCAGCGGGGGACTAAGGATAATAAATAGTGGACAATCTGAGTCTTATATAGTCTGATCAAATAAATAGGCTAGTATGAAAGAAACTGCTCAACATAATCTCAAATCAACAACTCGACTCTAGTCTATAAATCCTTTATCACTATCAATTGGTGCCAATGACAGAACCATGACTACCTCAACTCAAAAGTAAAGCTAGTCTAAAGCCCGACTATAGTAGCTAGATGAAAATAAAATGAGGATCCTTCGAAATAAGGAAGGCTCGCCAACTCAGCTGACTACAACAGATCCTCAATGGTGCACCTGTTGACGATCTCTAGTACCTGCCCCTGCATCGTAAGATGATGCAATCCAAGTGAATGTTAGTACGTGAAATGTATGAGTATGTAAAATGACTGAATGAAATAGATATAAGCAGAATAAATATAGAATAACATCAACTCAGAAGATACTCAATCAGAATGTCAAATGTCTATCTAAAGCAAGAATAAAGAGTAGACAATGACCTATTAATACCAATCCAACCTCATCTAATCAAATCAACTCAGAGTAGTATCGATGTAGGACCTATTTGGGAGTTTCTCTTATCCAACAATAATCACTTATAAGTTAGTGATTGTACAACAATCATGCTGATATTGCCATAATCATTCAACACATGCCAAGTAAAGAACGAATCAAATCCACAAAGGATCTAGTCTCTTAAGTCATCTATTGCTTTCAAGGACTTCAACGCAAGAGAGAACATCTGATGTAATGGTTTAATCCACACCTACGCTTGGTGACGTAGTTAATGAGTTCGAGTTAGATTTACTCTTACTCATTTCGATGTTCGATACTCCTCCTAAGACTTAATGCTCATAACACCATCCATCTCAATCAATCATCTTAATTAGTCTCATAGAGACTCTCATCATCTCATTAGTTTTATCTCAATTAGCCTTCCAGCCTATCATATCAATCATCTCATCAACTCAATCACATTCAATAGCTCAAGGATTAGATCAATTATTAGGAGGAAGTCAATTAGACATATCTCTAGATTCTATTTTGAATACTCATGGGACCATCAGGTTTTATCAACCTATCATTATGCTCACTTCACAATCACAATCAATATTTTCAACTCAAAGCTCTAGACTCAATCCCTAGGTTCATTCATGCATTTTTTTACAAATTAACATATGGATCTTATGAAAATAACTTATGCGAAAATATTTATTTAGTAAATCAAGTTTGTGATGATCATTGACATATGAAAATACACATAATGTATATATTTGTAAGAAAACTTTCAAGAAACATGCATGGAGACTCAATATACTCACAATCTTTCTATTACCATCAATGAGGGGATATGGAAGCACAATTTCATGCTTTAATTTAGCCTTACATACCTGGTATGGAGTTTTGACAATTAATCTAGTAAGGACCTTCCTCGATTTCCTCGAATTCTTACTCCCCCTCTCTTCTCTTTAACCCTAGTCTTTGTTATAAGCTTAGGAAGACTTAGGAATGGAGATTGAAATCACTTTTACGCTCAAAATGACTCATTTTGATCATGTTTTAAGTTTAGAAAAACTTGAGAAAAGTATGGAATGCCTCTCACGAAAAACTAAAGAAATTAAACTTCAGCGTACCAAGTCTTCATCGCGAACTCAGTCTATTTTAGGAGATTTTCGCTAAAAGTTTTTCAATCGAGTTTTCTAATCTCGTAGAAAATATTGAGATCACATCTAAGTGAGATCCACGACAAATTCACGACATAGACATGTCGCGCACTCTTACTGGAATATATTTTCATATAAAAAAAATTATCTTTTGTTCCAATTGTTCTAAAAATCGACCAAGACCATTTCCCCACAAAATTTAAAGCTGATCGTATTTTCTACCTTGAATTTACCATCAAAGTTTGGAAAGACGCGTTATGTGCACACCTCTCATGTAGAGATATTTTGGTAATTTTATCGGGTGTTACAGTATCAAATCATGTTTGATTCTTCAAAAAATTTTGATGTTAAAGAAAAGCAAGTATATAAGGATAAAGTAACATTGACATCAATAATGGGAAGGTATAAGGTAGACAAAGGATGCAATTTCAGGGTGAAAACATATAACAGTAAAAGGTACATATTTTTCACTTAGATGAATAATTTTGATACATAAAGGGGATGTAAAACATTTGATTATTATATGTTGGTTTGCTCTTTTGGTTGTTGTTTTTTTCAATTAAAAAGGGTAAAATGAATCTTATATTACACAATGCAAAGTATTTCATACCTCAAAACCAAACTTTACATATCAAGACTAAAAAAAATTATTGTTGCTATTTGAGTTTTCATCTGTCATTATCATTGTTTAATTAAAATTGTTGCATTGAAAAACTTACAATCATGTATCTTTTTAATTTAAAATGTGAAAATGTAATATTTATTTTTTAAGCTATGTGTTAAAGTGCTTCTCGGATGATTGTAGCTGAAAAAATGAAGGCAATGTGCATGAAAAATACTAATGCATTTAAAATCAGATACTTCTAGGATGTTCATACTTGTCCAGTGAGGGAAAGAATGCTAAACAATGCTGAAGCGACACTGTAATTTGGTAGCAGTGTGGCAGCATCGAAGTTGGTTTATCATAAAAGAACGCACACACTGAACAATAAAGTCAAGGATATGAAGAATGCATATGGGGTGGATATTATGTATCAAAAAGTATGGCATGCGAAAAAGCGTGCATTAGAGGTGTTGACGTGCACCCGAAAAGTGAATTTTTCCTATTAATGGAAATTTCTGTTTTCTAAGTCTTTTGAGTTTTCAAGTATTACAGTATTTTTGAATATTAAAATAGTAGAACATATAGGTGTTGGGACTCTGTTTATATCAAATGATACTTTTTGATGTGTTTGACATGTTCTGAAGTGTTTAAATAGAAAAGTAATACTAATAGCATCTATTTGTTTGTTTAATGATGAAAAATCTTGAAATAATTCTTGTGTAGTCTTTTTTTTTTTTTTTTATGTTCTAAAATCTATTTGTTTGTTTAATGATGAAAAATCTTGAAATAATTCTTGTGTAGTCTTTTTTTTTTTTTTTATGTTCTAAATGAATCAATAAGGACAACATGCATAATTTAGGTAAGGTATCAGAATACATGTCATGATACTACTTTATACCTTTCAATACATAGTATAATAACTGAGCAATTACTTATAATTTTTTCTAAAGTAAATGTTATAAATGTCAAGCCAATCGCGATTGCACTTGTATAATGAAAAAAGGTATAATCAACGAAAACTTTTGTGTCATAATGTGACCTAATTAGATACTTTATTCCAAGTGTTAATACTTAAATTCTGTAATTGTGCGTGATGAAAAATGTGTAAGGTCTAAATGGAATAAAGTATGAATGATTGGAATCCTA
>DF365113.1:407-21069 GCA_000787875.1 Solanum virginianum
AAAATGAATAGTAACTCATGTTGGAATAAGATTTGGTTATGTTGTCTGGGTGCCCCTATCGGGTACCAGTCACGGTCCATAGGTTGGGTCGTGACACCCAGATTGTTGCTTTGGAAAACAGACTGCCATATATAAAACCAATGTAACAGACACGAACAAAGCTTTCTGGGTTGTTTGTCAATTCACCATGTACTAACTTTAGTAGTTTTGCATGTAAATCAGATAAGTTGCCAGTCATATTCGAGGTCAACCATCCCTTTGTTGGTTACAATGATTTTGAAATTGATCCGGAGTTAGTTGAATAATTTAAGAGATGGATTAGTTATCGATTCTCGAAAAAATATGGAACGTTTGTCCTTTCGTTGTTTCTCATTTGTTATACTTATTTATTTTATTTTTTTAGGAGACTTAGTGCCTTTATAGCTTTATCGAACAAGATTAGTCTTCGCTTGATTTTGGTGTTCAAAAAGTTGGACTAATGGATTGATTTTATATCATGACTGGACAGTCTTGGACTGACTCGGTAAGCTTGTGTATAATGTTTCGTTTATTTATAAATTGTTATTTATTTTAATGGTTCATTATTTTGCTATAATCACATCGTTTTTTTTTCTTTCATTGAATTTTACAAAGTATTACCCTGTTAAGTTATTATGTGTTATTTCTTTCGATTCTGTGGGGCTATTCCTTTTTGGTGAATAGTTGTGTTTGATTTGATTTTTTTAATTATGTTTACTTAAGTTAGTTTTCTAAGTCATCAATAAAATGCAAGGAATATGCCTTCTGTGTTAGTGTCCTGGCAGATCAAGATCATAATTTTGTGTGTTTTTATTCCCGTGGTCCTATCTGTCAATCAAATTTTTGTATTTTTGTTGTATATTTTCTTTGTAAAATAATTTTCTCGGCTGCCTACATTATAGTTGTGCATATTTATTTATTTATTTTTATTAACAATATATTTATTGTCTTATTTTTTCCTGACAACACAACATGTCAATGTCATTCTGTACTACTTGCGTAAGAAATGCAAGTTCGGTAATGCAACACAAAATAGAGTGACCACGATAGTTACATTCTTCATGAATTGGGTAAATCAAATCCATGATGTTTGGATTAGTAATAATAGGAACATCAGATTGATCACACCGGACCATGATTTTGCACAGTATAGTAGGAGTTTTAAGATTTTGGCAAATACACTATGGGATAAAGTTGACTAGGTTTGCATCCCTATTCACGTTCCTTCCAAATGTCATTGGGTGTTGGTCATGTTTTCTATACAGTGTAGGTGTTTATTTATTTTTGATTCGCTTAGTGACATTAGTGTCGCCCACAATGCTGCGGTGGTACAGTTGGTGCAAAAGTTGGGAAAAAGAATGATTTTGATTGAAAAAACTCAAGAGACTATGCAGATTATGCATTCTCGAACAGCTTCACCTTTATTTCTTGTGATAACACTCCACAACAGGTTGAGGATTCTAAGTAAGTAACATTTTCTCATTATGACTGTGTTAATATTTTGTGTTTTTTCAGACAATTTTACTTGTATCTTTTTTTTTTTCATATATGCAACGATTGTGGACTGTATACCTATTGTTTTTCAAAGTTGATATGTGAAGGGTATTACTATGACGAGATTGGAAGAAAGAAATTTGCCCCTACATTTTGTCGTTTGAGATACGCGACATTGTTATGGGACTATGGTAGAAGGAACATTGATTCGGGTGCAATTAGTGAAAATGAGGTGATTGGGAAGGTGGTAAGCAAGTTTGGGGATCCTACAAGCTATCCAGTGCATGTTGGGGAAAGTAAAAAAGTTCCAGCATCTAAGTACTTTCCTAGGAGGAAGTCTTAGAATTATCTGATGTTAAAAATATTTTTTTTTGCTTTGGTGAACTGAATGTATATTTTTTATACAGTGTTGGAAGTTGAACAGTGTACTCTATTTTTGGGTTGTACGACTTTGTTTTTACATAATCGTCTAAATTTATACTCTTCTCATGTTTAATTTAAGTTTATGGTAATCATTTTTTTTCCCCATATATTTCTTGTGATGTTTGTCAGCTATTAGTATTCTTTATGTTCAGTGATAGCATTTTAAAAAAACAAACTTGCTAGAACACTAAGTACATGTGCACAATTATATCATCTATAAAATGTCGATAACAGAACCAAAAAGGCATGTTTCGTAGTGCAAAATTCAGTAAATTAATTGTACCAACTATCACTTAGTATAATAATATTAGATAAGTCATTAAATAAAATAGAAAGAAGTAATGCAATAGTTTGCACAGATGACCAAATCCATAATATAGCATAATTAACAAATTATCATAATTTAACAAGCACCACTCAAATTTTAACCTTTAAAAATTATGAAAGTAAGCACACTCAATCCGATGGTGGTATTTCGGGGCAATTCTTTTTGTTGTGTCCTTCTACCCCACATAAACTATAGATTCCTTTAACTTGCTTGCATTTCAGTTCATTGAAGCCTTTTTTCCTATCCCTGTTTGATGATCTCCTCGGCCCCTTTTTTGTATTGGGTGGCAACACCAACTCATCAGATACATGTTTCAAAATTATCCATGTGCTTTCATAAGACAGTAGTTCGATTGGTATTGCGTATGTGTCTCGAAAGTTCTTGCTACCATAGTAGATTGAGCAGAATGACTCAACGTACTTGTTTCTATATTCAATAGCAGTTACAACATGACTACACGACAATTTATCATGCTGAAACCTTTCACAACTACACATCCATGTATTCAAACAAACAGTGAATCATTTTGCACCATCTATAACAGTATGAAGATGTTCTGTTGATGCCCATACCTTCAAGAAAAATATAATAACCATTATTCCCTTCTTCATACAATAACACAGTAAAAAATATTATTCTACGGTAGTGACCATCATATTATCTGACATTTGCTTATTCGCCACCAACATTTCATTATATTTCCTTGATAGGACTGTTGTTGTTTTCCTTCCTTCATTATTGTGTTTTTCATTCCAACAATCGAGTGTCTGTCGCACATACTCCAACATAGGTACCACTGAGAGTTTCCTTCTTGGCAAGATCGCTTTATTTATAGACTTAGCTATGTAACTTGTTAAAGTCTACGTCCGCTTTACTGTTGTATGACAGCGAGATCACTTTTCAAAATCAGCCTTCACCAAATATGCTTCAATTTTTGAATTAATTTCATCCATTCTATCCATCAATTCATTAAACTCTTGGATAGTATATGCTTTTGCCATGTTGAAAAATATCTTTCTAACTTCCTTAATATTTTTGTGGTGTTTTCTTCAATATATTTGCCCACAAATGGTAGATACAAACATAATGTTTGATTCTGGATAAACACTTGCTATAGCATTCAGATGCTTTTATTTCTATCACTAACAAAGCACATACCTTCTCTATTACCAAATGCTGTTTTGAAATTTTTAAAGAACCAACTCCATGCATTGTCATTTTCAGAATCAACAACACCATATGCTAGTGGCAAAATATAACCTACATGCTTTTAAAAATTAATACTCTACTATAGTAGTATTGAAAATAAATTAACACTCATTGATTTATTTATTTACACTAAATCAATTTAAATTTAGTAAAAGCACTAACCTCTAGGATCCAATGTGCTAGCTATCAACATAGTTCCTTCGAACATTGAACGTATGTGTGTCCCATCAATTACAACTATTAGACGATAATATTTCTATCCTCTTATGCTTGCATCAAGTGCAATAAAATAATATAGGAACTTTTTGTCCACAGTTTTCTTAAGATTTACGATGGTCTTAGGATACGTCTATTCCAATATATAAAGATACATTGAAATTTTAGAATATAACTCTTTTGCGTCTTCTTGCAATATCTTCATTGCTTTTTGTTTGCCCCTCCAGGACTGCATGTACGTCAAAGAAATACCATACTTCCTCTTCATGTCTGCCTGTATGTCGCAGGGTGTGTATATTATTTTGGTGTTGCTATATTTAGGTAGCAACATGCTACCAAGCACACCAATACTACATTGACATTTTGAATCCAACCTGCCATCCATTGAGCAACTATGTTCGTTGTTGAAAACTATCATATTGAATAAACCTGACTTACCCAGTGATGATGACTTAAAGAACCAACAACAATTACCGTCTGGACATTTCATAGTAAAATTGCATAAAATTTTGATTGCCATTTATTAGTGCATACCATCTTGAACAATATACCAAAAAAGATTATTGGTAAATTATTCTTTGGGTTTACCTGGCAGTATAAGACCTCACAACCTTGAATCTAAACTGTCTCAATAATGCATATCTCTGCATAACTTTGACTAATATATGCTTGTTTATGTAAATTTGACCTTCCTCCACTTCATCAACAAAACCTATGCTGATTATCTGTGCTTCTTCATTTTCCTCACCAAAATCCACCAATACTACTTCAGTCAATGCTAAACCCATGTCATCGGATATTACTGTTTGTGTCAATACCATTGGACTACTACGTTCGTGCATTCTTGTATCAAAATGCCTATTACTATACGTCACACAAAATGGATATTTTGAGAAGAAATTTGGGCTGAACTTTCTCTGATCTAAATACACTCTTACCCCCATGTCATTGTGTATTTTCAATGGTGGTGAATGCATATTTACAATATATTGTATTATCAAATCGAAACATCTTGTGTCCACACCTATTTGAGAAGCAATGACTCTCAACAGACCATCACACTTTGACGATGTATCATATAACACTCCTTTCATCTTATAGTCAATGTAATTACTTGTGTGTGTTACCATTCATACACCATTGAGAAAACCATATTACGTACAATCAAGTTTTCACTATACCGTCACAACTTAAATACCATAAATAAAACCATCGAAACCTACTACTAACTTCCTTACCATTAAGGACAGAATACACACTTCATACCAACAGCTACACCTTCTAACCAACTAGACTTTCATATTAGAAAACATCCACGATTATCATCATGCAAGAAAAACACAAAACTAGCACTACAAAAACTACTATTCAGTTAACCAATAATTTATGTATAAACAACAATAACAAATAAATAAAAATTAGTAAAATTGAAAAAATTTTGAATTAAAAAGGAACACTACAACCACACCTTTTTCCCAATATAAAAATACCAGAAAAAATACAAACATATAAAAAAAGTTTCATCGAATTTCATACAAAATATATATTAACAAAAATCTTTGATATTGGTCACAAATTAAAAATAAATTTAAACAATTAATTTCTTCTATTAACATACCTGTTACGTCCCATTTGCCATCATATTTTATCAAAATCAACACATATTTATTGTTATTCATTTAATTTATCTGGATGAATACCTTCATTTATATTTCTCCACCTGCTTGGTATTTTTATTTTGCTCACCAACACTCTTAATGTGTGAGATTTTTACTTATAGGCTATGCTTACCACATTGAACAATATTTATACCCACACACGGCTGGCAACAACAAATAAGTCTACAATGTACGGTCAAATCAACAATTAATTCATGTGATTGATGTAAGTAAGAGAAATGCATTTTTTTATTAATAAAAAGAAATAAAAATCAAATCAAATACATACTGCTATCAAAAAAGAATTGTTGACTTGGTCCTTTATATTAGAAATATGGATTGTATGTATAATTAATATGATATTTTTAATTTGTTAAAATATTTTTTTTTAAAACTCACATCACATCAATATGTCAATCATAATTAATTAACATCACCTACTATAAATTAAATTATTTTGGTGTGAAGAGTGATCAACATGGATTTGTACTATTTTTTTTTTTGGCTTCCCAACACCAATCACATCAACATTAATGACTATGAAGGACCTTCTCTTACTTATTTTGTAATAAAAATTACTACTTTCATATAATTAAGAAAATGGTGGTATGACCTTGTAATTTCATGAAAAAATTTGTATAGTTTTGTTTTTCACCCTTTATGTAACTGAAATTAAAATCATGAAAATTCATAAAAGTCATACTTGAAAATTTTAGAAATAGTTGAGAATTTCTTTGGCTCCATGGATGAAAGGAATCCACAGATGAATACCCACATATCTTGAGTGAATTGCTAGATGAAATATAAAAAAAATCAATGGTGGAACTTGAAAAACTAGCTTGCTCTTGAAGAAACCTATTTGAAGAAGATGAACTTTGAGAGAATTTTGAACTTTAGGTGAAAAATCAGGCGAATGGGGTGACAGTAGAATATAAAACTATTATAGGAGGTTTTATAGGGCTAAAATGATGTATTTTACTGATTAGAAGGGTAAGAAATGTTAAAAATATCCTTTATTAATTTATGCGGGTAAGATTTTACTGACAGACTCTATGGTCCGTATAAGGGTTGACAAGCTGCAGAAAACTTTCATGTAGAGGGTAAAATTTAAAATCTCAAAAGTTTCTTTACGGATACCATCTACGATCCGTGGTTTCTTCCATAGACAATTAAGTCTTGTCATATAACTACCCTTCATCCTTGAAAATTTTCCAACTATTAGTATCTTTCATGATTGAATCTACGATCCATAATTCGTATTATGATTCGTACATGAACTTGCAATTTTCAACCTCATTAATTTCTTAAGTCTTCCCTTCTACGACGTCCTTTTAACCACCCATTAAACATTTCATGATCCATATACACACTCATCCTGTCCAGGTTGGTTTAATCCAACCTCCGAATCTACTCTATAACTCCTTCTATGAGACGTACAAATATGTACGACCTATTTTGTCCCTTTTGTGGTTTGAACTCTTAAGGTAGAATTTACTCACAGGTTCCACGAGTATCCTTTGACGGCTTGTGGACTCTTTTAGGACTCGTAAAATAGGCTTTTATTTCCCTGGTCAGTGTACTTTCTGATCTTTTCTCTTGATTCCAACTTTCAAATTTCTAAGCCACTACAAGGCTAATGGTTAAGTTGGGACCATCAATAATTTTCAAGTACCTTCGATGCTTAGGATATACACTCAAGGCATGATATATTTATACTTCTCCGAAACATGGTTTTAACATGTGAAACTCTGAGACCTCTGAACATAAATCAATAGTAAAAATTGATCATAAAAAATGTTCTAAACTTCTGAAATCATCAAATCATAGTTTTGAGGTTGCCATTATCAAATATTGATCACGGTCAAATCAAAACTTAATGAACACTAGAATTTCTTCCAAGAGTCGAAATCACACTGAAGTGCTTCGAGACTTATGAATGCTAGAATTTCTTACAAGAGTTGAAATCACACTTAAGTGCCTCAAGACCTTTGAAAACCGTCCAATGTAGTCATAAATCACCCTCCGGACCTAATGGAATCTCTTCAAAATTTGAGCTAATCTCAAATGTTGACTTAGCTCAAACATCCCCAAATTTCAAGATATATTTTCTGAGGCGTGTTTAATCACCTCAAAAATTGAGCAACGCCATTTGTGCAAGTGACAAACGTCATAGTGATGTACAAGGAGAGTGAGTACATGGAAAACAGGCAAAAAGCTCAAAATGGCGCGGCCATGAGGGTCATTACAATCTGATTATAGTGTTTCAGTTTGGCTGACATGAGAATGGTATGACATCATGACTTAGCTAATTTGTACCATGACATTAGATTCAAAGTAATCAGGATCAAATACAAATAATTTTTTTAGTCAAATATAAGCGTCAGTTGCTTACATGAATTTGCATGTTTGTTTATTTACATAGACATCAACAAGACTAAGACCAAAATAAAATTAGACCATGTTAATTGTCTTTTCATCAAAGTAGCTCCATTGTTTGTAGAAGTATCAGATTCTAAAAGAGCTTCATAACTAAAATTAAGGTTTAAACCATAAAGATCTTGTATTCCCTTAATATCATCCATTTTCAAATCCACTTTCTTTTCTCTTGGTTTTAAGCTAGGGAACATTACTGCCTCTTGAACTGAAGTATGTGCCAACCCTAACAAATGTCCAATCTCATGTGTAGCTACTGATTCCAAATCAATAGCCATATCAGATTTCTCTCTTTCAAAGTCCACTGCCCATGTCTCTGCCGCGTCAAGGTGGAACCTACCGCTTTCTGGTGAAAATGCATGAGCTAAAACCCCTAGAACCCCATCAAATGGCTCTCCATCTCCATGATCACCTTTGTAAAAGCCTATTTTAATATCTGCAAATCCGTAATCATTGCTTTCCAAGAATGTAACTGGTATTACCTGTTAAAGACATAATATAATCAACTCATACTATTTTCAATAACATATGATAATTTTAAATGAAATAATCATACAATGCAATATGGTATAAGAGCAGGTACAAACTTAAATTTTCAAAATTCACTGCTACATCCAGAAAAACCAAAAACCAAAAAAAAGAATATCGACTCATAAAAAACAGTTGTTTATAGCGTTTCACGAAGCAACGATCCAACAAATTCATCAACTATATGACTATAGTGCATGTATAGCTCAAGCGAAAGGATGTAATATGGTGTTCAACAAACTTGAAACGATGTTGTGCATTGAGACATAAAACACTTAAATGAGATTCTGTATCAATTATTTTCATTAGTAAAAAGGATATTTAGGTATAATGTATCATTTAAGTTTAAGAAAATTAATTTTTATTAGTGTGTGTATATATGAAAAAATTTGTAACAACTTAAACTTTTAAATGAAAAGGATATTATAATATTACCGATGCCCAATGGTTGAATGAACGTTGAAAAGCATCCTTTATCTCCAGTAGGCTCAATGAATTTATTGCATTATCGGGAGAGAATGCGTACGTTAAAGTAATTGGTATACTTCTAGACCATCTTGGTTTGCGTGTGAAAAATGCGTAGTTTCTGTTTGCATGCATAAATAATTTAGGAGTAGAGTCAGATACACCACACCTAGGTGAAATAATCTGAGAAACTGTATTTTGATCAAGTTTTCCAGTGACTGAAAGGCCCAACCTTTTCTGATATTTAATCAAGGCATGTTCCAAGTGATAATCAAATAAATCTGTAAAATTCAAGTTATAATCCATCTTCAAGTACCCGAATCGATGGAAATACTTCTTGAGCTCTGAAATCCCATTGAGCTTGTTGCCTTTGCTAGCATCCACAAACTTTTTAAATTCATGCCATGCATAACCCTGAGTTTTATCATAATTTGTGGGATCAATAGCTTTGTAGGAAAAGAATGGTGTTGCTCTAGTAGAAAGGCATGGAGAGGAGAAGAGAAAGGAGACAAGGAAGAAAGAAAAGAAGAAAGAGTACATATTGAATTGTGAGGAAATTGAGATATTGGACAAGAAACTTTGTTATAAAGGAAAGGTCAAATTTGATATTTTGAAGTAGATGTGTAACTATTTAGTACTCATTATTTTCAAATTTTTATTTGACACATAGTTTTAGAAGGTAAAATATTATATATATATATATATAACGAAAATTAAAAAATTATATTAAAAAAATCTTTATTAAATAATTTTTAGAAAAGAGAAACAAATTGAAATGGATTCGATATACCATACTTTTGGCGGTCGAGTATTTGACAATGGATGCTATGATTTATGACGGAGTTGGGATGAATATTCATTAATGCTTTTCTGGCTGTTAGTCTCTTTTTTCTTTTCTTAAGGTTTGATATTGACCGTTAAGGATAAGCGAAGATGGTTGGTGAGACAATCTTGATTTTTGGGTTTATATATATATATATATTTAAAAGCATTATATGTAGTCTATTAAGATATTATGATGATGAGATGAAGATGGAGAATGGGAGTTTGCAGAATGTAACGAACTTAAAAGTTATTTATGATATTTTTATTCCTTTGAAAAAGTTATTTTTCTTCAAAATTAATTTTACAATATATTTTGACCTTAAAAAATTAAATAATAATTTTTTTAATAAAATGACTCGATATAAAATACACCCGACATGTATTACAATGATTATGTCACTTGCCATTTTATTTGTTTCTTTTCCCTTAAGTTTTCTGGCTATTAACAAGTTAGCTGTTTATGAAAATGAAGAATCTAAGGAGTGTACTGTGTCAGAATTATTGGTAAGGTATGGCCAGAATACAATACAGTTACTATAACAAAAGGGTTTGTTTGGTTTTCAAGTAATAGAGAAGTAGCGCTACTAGAAGGTGGTTATGATTATGATTGCTAGGAAGTCAGAAAAGAAAGGTCGTTTGATACGTGTAAGAAACTCAAAAGGAAACTGTCTTTTTCTAATCTTCAATATTTGCCTGTTAGGTACATGCATTTTCCATCTCATATTATATAAACACTTTTTATTTTATGTAGTAATTAAGAAATTATTTATAGAATAATCAATTTTATTATTATTTTCTTTGTTCACATTAATCTTCAAATTTATTTAAATATTCAAAGGTCATATTAGTTAGAGGGATAAAATAGAAAAAAAACAATGTATCTTTTCTAATATAGTAAGTAATCAAATAATATAGAATAAGTATTTATATTAAGATGTCCATCTAATATGGAGCCGACGAAATAGTGATTAAGACACAAAAGTGTTATTATTGGAGAAGTTTGGTCAACTAGCAATGTCGTTTTATGTTGGAGGAATCAATGCTAGATTCAACATTATAACTTGCAACAAAAGTATTATTATTGGAGAAGTTTGGTCAACTAGCAATGTCATTTTATGTTGGAGGAATCAATGCTAGATTCAACATTATAACTTGCAATCATTGTTGTAGAAGATAAAATTCGCCTTGAAGAAGTAATAATAAAAAGATAAAAAATATCACAACAATTGTATTTATTGACTTCAATTATATGAGTGTTACAATCTCGATGAATTCCCTTGTTGACACCCAATTTTGGCTCAACACTACTAAAAATTCACACTTTTTATGTTGATATTTTTAAATAGTTTAAAATCCATTTTAGACGATTTTCAATTAATTTTTTATAACTACTCTTATTCTCAAAATATTAGAATTTTGATCAGCTTAATTTTAAATTTTAACGCAGTGTAATAATTCATTTTTCTTGTCCAGATAAAATTATACACAAATGTATTTAATTGACCCACAATTTGGGCTCATATTGTTTTAGCCCATGAGATTTTGAAGTGTGTATATAATTTTACATTGTTACAATTATTGGATAGCGTAGACATTTTAATTTTAGAAAACCCTAAAAATATTATCTCCTCTTCCTTTTTTATTCAGATGGCCGCCATCAGAATCCAGTGGAACCCCGCCGGGAAACCTCACACCAAATCACCAACCAAATGACCTCGACCTTCTTCTTCCTCACGCTACCCAAAATGCTAGAAGACAGCCACAAAACACGCCAAAAAACAACAACCGAACTCACCCAAAATAGTCCACCAAACTCACCCTCAACCACTAAGAGATCAGCCGCCGAAATGCCACCCCCACAACCCTTAAATGACCCATTTTCCAATCAAAAAACAACTCCACCGAAAAACCCCAACAACCAGAAGCTCTGGCGGGAAGCTTCGAGCTCCGATAAGCACAAATCAACAGCCAGAGGTTAGTAGCGAATCAATGAACACACCAATAACTCTAATGATACTCCATCAGCCATGACACAAAATCCTTCCTTATGCCGAGCACGCTTGTCGCTTCCCCCATGAGCCTCACAACTAAACTATTCAATAGAACAAGCGTGATCCACAATATCTAGATAAGATTGACTCGAAGTCACCAATGAATGGGTACTAATCCTCAGTTGTACTCTTAGCCCATGTACAAAACAACATATCTCTCGTCTTCTATTGGTAGAATGGTTGTGGCATACCTGGAGAGCTCCTAAAATCTCTCCTCATACTGAGTCACTGTCATCGGGCCTTTCTCCAGATGAACAAACTGATCACGAATCCTGTCCTTGAGGCTTCTAGGAATAAATCTGGTCATGAATGCCTTAGCAAACTCTACCTAAGTCACAAGTGGTGCATCGGCTAGTCTGGTATCCCTAAAAGTCCGCCAACACAGTGGTTGGCCAGTATAATTGGTAGGTCGTAAACCTCTGCACTTCTGGACTCCAGTAATCTCAATGTCTGCAACCTCTCCGTACAAGATGTCAAAAACTCCTAAGCATCCTCTTCATCTACCCCCGAGTACCTTAGTGGAGCGAATCTCAGAAAATACCCAACCACCCGCTTATTCTGAAAAGGTGTGGCTCTCTTCGGCTATGCGATTGGAGTCTCTAGAGCAGTATACTCTATTGGGGCCTGTACTGGAGGAACTAGGGTCGGTGCTGGACCCTATTGTATGCCTGTAAGTGCCACTAACATCTGCCCCATAGCTGGTTATACCTCAAGGGTAATCACAAAAGTGACTGGGGGCTATAGGGGAACTGGTGCCTCCGGTTGTGGGGGATTGGGGGAATCCTATCTCTACTCAATGGGATGTGGGGGTTGCTGCCTATCGAGAACTGACGATGCAACCCTGCCTCTACCTGAATTCTAACCCACGTATGGTATATCTATGAAAAAGTGAAATAATTAGATTCCATGAAATTGATAGACAATTGGCAATATTGCACGAATAGAATCAATAACTAGGTGGGTTTCCTAAGCATCTCGTAGCCTACTGAAGATAAGTCATGGATGTTTCCGCACCCATCCACAGAACTCTACTAGACGGTAGCTCTATACAAAAGAGACTAGTGAACTAAGACTCCAATACCAACTTGTTAGGACCTGACTTTTGAGATCATAATAGCGCCTGTTACATCCCCCCTTCAGACAAGTCAACCCTATGCCCGCAGTACTTGTCCTAGTGACTAAGCATAATGGTAGCTACAAACAAACAATAAAAGCCAAAGATACAACCTACCCCAGAACCTGAAAGTTACCTAAACAAAGGTACTATAGACTCAAATAAAAACATAGATAACCAGAATAACATCTTACAAATAGAAGATAAACTACATATAGACAAGGTCAGTGTCTGAATACAAAAGAAGGCCAAATGAATAGAAGTAGACTATAGAATATCCAAAACAACTGATGCACACCTAAGTCTCCTAAAGCATCTCTGAAGCTCCTAGATCAACGTCCATGGTTTGTACATGGACCTAAACTATGAGTAAATGAAAAATAGTAGCAGTGAGTATAGTGAAAGGTATCCAATAGGCATCATCGACCAACTGAGTGAAATACAGTAAATATGGGAGGGCAAACATAATGAAAAGATGCAATGTAACCAATCTGGACCCAGGTCAAAAGGTAAGCATATTTGTTGAATCCCATAACTCTAACTGAACGAACCCAAGAAATGTGTAATGGTACCAACTGATGAAACCCCAAGGTCTATTGTCAACTATGTATGTAGCACCAGGAGGACCCAATTAAACAGGACCAAGCAGTGTACCACAGGTCTAACTGACAAAACCTGAATGAAACCACATCACAACTATCACACGTCTAAGGTATAGTGTTGTACGTGGGTGTAAGGCCCTAATCTCTATAGTTGTACGCCAACTAGGCCTCCATAAGACTAGAAGGCACACCTACGCACAATCCAGGTGTGTATACATGTAGGGATATAGGAGTCGGTAACAGATGATATAGGATACAGTATCACATGGGGACTCCAAGCCCTAAATATCATCCACGGTATCGTACCCCTTCTCAACCTGGCCTCTAATCGGGGAAGTCAACTAGGGCCAAGTGTTCTGACAAGCAACTGGGTCTCTGATCCCAATAATAATCAATTGAGTCACAAACCTAAAAAAAATCATCCCGAACTCAGCCTTTAGAGGCATTACTAAAGACACGGACACATGGAATAGTTATTGGAGACTTGAACCATGGGGAGTGTCACCCTGGACCCGAACACATAGGCATGGCCATTGGAGACTCAACTCATAGGAATAGACACTAGGGACTCAATCTCCGGAGTAACCATCTGGGACTCAGACCCAGGTATAGTCAACTGCTCAGCTGGTCTCCCAGGATCTGTGCCCCTTAAGTCGAATGATGCATATTTGTAATAATTTAGGGCCTATATAATGTAAAACCTAGGGCAACACTAGCTTAAGCCTAGGCTAAGGCCTGTAGAAAGCAACTAATTAGCAGTATCATAAGTATCCAAAACCTAGTAACCATGACAAAATAGCAAGCAACCCAGCTGATAATGAAACAAATATCCCAACAATAACAGACCATCTAGTTAATCTTAGTATATAACATACATCTAATGAAAAGGATCACAACCCTATTGCGAAGTAACCAAATGCACAGCATGTAAAGATACCATAACAGTAGAACCTCAATGCATAGTCAGGAGTATAATAGATAATAAACCTTATATATATAACATATATCCCTATATTCGACAACCCAAATAAATATACAAGTAACCATCCATATATACATGATCTTAGGTGAATTTATACACTAATTTAACAAAAAATATCCATAAATGGAGCCTAGTTAGAGGGCAATTGCATAGAGTCTAGACATTTTTGGCTTCATTTCCCTTATTTTGCTAATCCAGGGCCAATTATGTCTTTTGGTTGTGTTTTTGCAAGTTTTGATTAAATTATGCTAGTCTGGAGTCACACCCGGACTTGAAGGAAGAACACAGCCTGGGATTTAGAGGATAAAAATTAGTTGAATCAACAAAAATGTTCAGGTGTGCGTCGCAGACCTGGGATAAAGCCGTGCAAGCTGAAAAAGGAAGAAAAAAGGTGCGAAGCAAAAAAATAGGCACAGTCCACAACGCGAACTTATGCAGAAGTTGGGTAAATTGGTCCAGTCAGCAAAATAAGCAAAAACCCAGCCAGGATAAGCAGTTTGCATCGTAGACCCAAGGGCTGCGCAGTGAAAATTTGAGTTAAGGGATTTTATGTTATATTTTGTCAAAAATTTTAGGTTTTCATATTGGTTGTTACGCGAGAACTGAGAGAGACGACTGTAAACCTTGTTCTAAGCTGAATTTTGTTAGTTTGATTATTATTTCTTAGTTGTTAATGCTTTTTAGGTCATTCAGGATGTACGTAGTGACTATGAGTAGCTAAGTCTCCATATTCTGGGGTTGTTGCCATATACAATGTTTAATTCTTGATTTTTGACATCTATAAATGGGTTCTTTTGATTATTACTATATTACTTTTACCTATACTACATAGTTTGGCCAATGAGGTGGTAAATTTGTTGTTCACTCTGAATTCGAGAGATGTTTGAGTAAATATAACATAGTAATATAGGGAGCTTTTCAACTAGGAAACTAGGTTGATTCGTGTAAGGGAGACCCAGGACAACTACCCTTCCACCTAGCTTGGTTCATAATATGGGAAGATAACTTTAAAACACTTGTATTGGTCTGTCTATCCTCGCTCAACGATGTAGTTAGGTAGTTAATAACGATAGGCTGGTAAAGGTGTACAACACTGTTCAGGTAATTTTAACCTCGTGAATTAGTAGTTAGGAACCCAGACATATGCGAACGTTGAGACTAAATAGAGTCGTTACGGTTACAATCCTGAAATTGCTCATTAATTGATATCTTAACAATAAAAAACCAATTTATAGTAGAAGTAATTTAGTTATTTAATTTTTTTGCATAAATCTCTCAATATTTTTACTAAAAGCACTTCAAACGTGATAGCTTGGATTGGTTGTTGATTTCATTTAAATCCCTTGTGTTCGACAACTCAGCTCTTTAGTCAGGGCCACTATATTACTTGTTAGACTACATACACTTGTGTATGCTGCAGAGCAACAATACATATTACCAGAAATAATACAAGATCGTATATGGCCTCCAACGGGTCCATCACAGCATTAGACCATTCTAAAATCAGCTATTACAATAATTTCAAACACTACAGTGCCTACACAATTATCATAATCTCATATAGCAGACATAGGCTTTACTCAAGGATTTTCAACAACAAATCGGCATCCCACACATGTAATTCAGCTCAGTCTAGAGGAAAAGGAAGCCTACCCGACCGAGAAGGCGAATCCATATGCTCTGGATTAGTCCACATGAGCTTTTCCCTTCTAATCACCTCCAAATATTACTCAATTATCAAAATATGAACTATAACATAAATACGACTATTTTGGCTATATATCTTAAGAAATGGGTGAAATACTTAATTGCAATTAAAATGGGGGAAAATAGGGCCTATGCCCAAAAAATCAAATCAATTCCCATAAAATGATCTTATGTCACCCCGAGTCTATTACCAGAAATTGAGCTCAAATAAGGCTAAGAATAATAAGAAACAACCCAAAAATCATATGATATTTCTTCTCGAAAAAAGGTTATATATAGCAATTTATTCATCAATTTACTAAAAATATGGTCAGATCAACAAAATCCAAAGGAGTATTATTTGGACTCAAAATTTACTTAATTCTAATAAGAAATGATCGAGATATCGCAACATGAAATTTCTAGCAATTTACAATATTACATTTAGCAAACACAATGATTATTACCTCAAAATACACACCAAAGCTGAAATTTGAGGTCCCCATGGCGTTCCTCATAAAATTCTATACAATTTAGCCTTTTGAATCACTAAAATAGATTGAGTATTTGTTCACTGAGATATTAATGATACAAGTTTTTGCTCTTAACTTTGTGAAAATAGTAACTTTATATGATGCTACCGTATCATTAAACTCTATGAATGTAGAGGTGCATGGCGGCATATACTCTGCAAACGCAGACATAACCCTACAAATATAGAGGTCTGTCCTCTTTACCTTCTGGGAATGTAGATAACCCTCAGTGAATGCGAAGGGTTATTTTGTTGCTGTTGCACCAACTAAGTTTAAATCCTCTTCGGGGTATTATGGGCCCATCCGATGTTTGATTTTTGCAAACCAACTATGTAACCACACTGATTGTGATATTTTTGATCTAATGGTGTGGGTCAGAATTTCCAACGGAGCTTGTTATGATAAAATAAGGGTCCCACTACTTTTCGACTAACTTTTGCTAAAAGGATTGAGGTGGTCAAAGTGCATCTGAAAGTCTTTGCCATCCAACAAAGGGTTGTTCTAGATTAAATTCGATGTTCCAGAACTGAGCACACTATCAGAATTTCCTTTTGAGCATATTTACCTAGGTTATCATCGAAAATCACTTTTTAGCTTCTTCTTGAATTGATTTTACAAATTTAAAGTTAAACTCACATCGAAACTCCCAGATGTAAGGTCAACCATGGTCCTAGACTAATTTGGCCATTTCACAACTGATGAAACCATCTGAATTCCACTCCAAGGCTTTTTACTAGGACTTTACCGACAAACTCATTTTACAGTTATAATCTCCCATTTACCCTAAAAAAAGTTGTATAAATCTTCATCTACTCACCCAACAACTACACTAATAGTAATAACATGCAAAAAATGGCTTGAGATTACTATGGACATGCTTAAACTGGAAAAATATTTGTAGAATTGCATAAATGACCTAAAGGGTCATTACAGTCTCTTCTTCTAACATTGGAGTTTGACTTTCGCCAACTTTGGATCGTTTTTTATTTCTCCCTTATGAGTCTTACTTTTTTCATAGAATCTTTGATATGATTTAGCCCTAACAAGGCCAATTTCACCTACTTTAAACAACCCAATTTGAAACGATCTCAAAAAGTGTCCGAAAAGGTGCCTCAAAATGCCTATAATTTTAAATTCCATATATCTCATAATCCGTGCATGATATCAAATATCCGACTTTATATTCTTGTTCAGGGGGTCCAAATTAGGGGAAAAAGGGTCTAACTTCAATTTAAGAGCAAAAGCTTAGAAATTATAATTGTTCAAAGTGCAAATTCCAAAGAGGAATTCGCGTCGCTTGTTTGTAAAAAAGTGCCTATTTTTTTAAGTCGGTCCAAGTCTTCAAAGTATTAGACCTAAATGTTCTCAAACGTTTTTTTACCAATACTTAGTCATATTTCACCCTCATATCATTCTCAACATTCCCCAATACTCACTCAAACACTTAGCCATATTTTCACTCCTAAATTCTAGTCTCAAACCCTCATCTGAAACTAAAGTTTTCCTTCAAGGTTCTTCTTCAAACTTCAAGTTTCCATCTCCAATTTTCACCAAACTCATCTCCAAGCTAAGGTATGTGAGTTTCTTTCATGGGTTTCTTTCACCCATGATACCCAAGCCTCCTTTTACTCAAATTGCATGATTTAATGTTGATTTACAAATGAGCCTTGTTTATTATGAAATTCACTACACACTATGTTAAAGCTATATGAAATTGTGATTGTTTTGCTTTGTTTTGAGCTATAAATCTTTGATCTATTATAAGATTTGAGGAGGGGTTTTGATGTATATTGCTTGAGGGTGTTGCAAGGTGTTGACTGATGGTTTAACAATGGATTTTCTTGTATGATTTCATATCTATATTTCATAGTTTTATACTAGCATTACACACCCTCTAAGTATTTGATAAAATGTCCAGTTGTGGTTTCTAGAGGAGTTGAAGATCTAAAGCATGAGATATGATATGATTGATTATATGATAATGAAATGACCTTAGGTATACGACATGTTCTATATAAAACATTGCATTAGACCATGCCCGATACGAGTGACCTAGTTGAGGGGAAGAACTTGTAGATATGATATATATTCTATATAAAGTGTTGCATTAGACCATGCTCGATCGGGGTAACCTAGTTAAGGGGTTAATATCTCAAACACCAGGGTGATAGATGCGATTATCACTAACCTAGATAAGGGGTTTGTACCTTACACCAGGGTGATAGGTGCGATCATTACTAACCTAGATGAGGAGTTTGTACCTCACACACTAGGGTGATGGGTGCGATCATCACTAACCTTATGAGTTACTTAAACATGTTTTCCTTATATTGATGATACATGCCATATTGATATATTATGCCTATTGCCTATTGTATGCATTTTGATTAAGGTGCCTATCTCTTGTTGCATTGCATCCCACATTACTTAGTACATTCAAATGTACTAACGCATACTCTTGCCTACATGATATCACCATGTAGGAACTGGTGCCCAAATTGATCATCGTCCTCCACATGGCTAGATCGGTACTACTCAAGCTTGTACTGAGTCCTCTACTTTAGGGACCTTGGTCTATATTTCTCTTATTATGTATTTAGATATTCTTTTTATTTTCTATTTTGACTATGAGGGTCAGTTGCTTTGTCTTAGCCCCCGCTCTTATCTATGTATTAGAGGTGTTTGTTGGACATGATATCTATCTATGATATGAGCTTTGACTCTTTATCTCTTAATTATGATGTTATGCAAGATTTTCCTTAGCCCCTTTGTTCTTATTCTTATGCGTTATGTCTTTTTATGTGTTTTCGCAACCACTGATATGAAAGGATAAGTTAAGAGACTTGTTTGGGCTTCCTTCGGGTTCCACATTCACCATGTCACGTCTAGGCCCTAGGCTTGGGATGTGACAAACTTGGTATCAGAGCACTAGGTTGATATATCCTCAGAGTCCAACACATCGCATCGATTAGAGTCCTATTCATAGTTGTGAAGTGCGCCATGACCATGAATAGAAGGCTATGAGACATTTTAAGAAATATTTCCCTTATTCATATTCTAAGTCATGCTATAGAGTTCTGGTAAGTTTTTCTCCCCTAATGATTATTCTTTTCTATGCTAGATTATGCCAAAAACTCGAGGAAAAGGGCCCAAACTCCCGAGGAAATGGTGAGCTCCAAGATGCTCTCACTATGCTAGGTAAGAGACTTCATGAGGATGAATCCTCCAGTATTCTATAGGTCCAAGGTGGATGAAGATCCACAAGAGTTCATTGATGAGGTCTATAAGATCTTGAATATCATGGGTGTTGGGCTGAATGAAAAGGCAGAGTTGACCGTGTACCAACTCAAGGGGGTAGCCCAAATATGGTATGATCAATGGAAGAGTGAGAAGGGAATTAGTGATATGGTGCTTTGGGAGGAGTGTAAATCGGCTTTCCTTAATCAGTTTTTCCCTCTTGAGCTTAGGAAAGCTATGTTGGTGGAGTTGATGAACTTGAAACAAGGTGCTATGAGTGTGAGAGAGTATGCCCTTAAGTTTAATCAATGTTCAAAGTATGCTCCTCATTTGGTGGCCCATACTAGATCTAGGATGAATAAGTTTGTGATGGGGGTCTCTAACTTGGTAAGTGAAGAATGCGGGTCTGCCATGCTAATTGGTTACATAGACTTATCTCAGTTGATGACAGCAACAGAGTAAATGGAGGAAGAAAATTTGAGGAAGAGAAGGGGGCATGAGGCTAAGAGGGCCCAGTTTGAGGATAAATTCTAAAAGGGTACTAGATTTCATCAAGGCCAAGGGTCTCATCATGCTACTAATAGTGGGTTTCCCAATATCCTCCCTAGGCCTCAAGGTGTTGGTGGTGTGGCTCCTAATGGTTTGTGTCCTAAATATGGAGGGGTTCATAGAGGCCCATGTTTGAAGGATTCTAATGCATGCTATGAATGTGGGGAGCTTGGTCACAAGAAGATGGATTGCCAAATAAACTGTGGCAAAGGCCGGGGTGCAAATATGATTCCATTGGGTAGAGGTGGTCCTCAAGGCACAATTGGTTTTATGCTATTCATGGGAGGCAAGGGGTTGGTGAGGTTCCCGAT
>DF365113.1:22591-49887 GCA_000787875.1 Solanum virginianum
TCATAAGAGCCTCCAATATGTCTTCAGTCAAGAGGATATCAACCTGAGGCAAAGGAGATGGTTAGAACTTCTTAAAGACTATGATACGCGTGTGCACTATCATCCGGGTAAGGCAAATATTATGGCAGATACTTTGAGTAAGGTGTCTATAGGTAGCCTAGCCCATATTGATGGTGGTGATAGGGAAATGGTTAGGGGAAGTGCATCAATTGGCTAGATTGGGGGTTAGGTTAGAAGAGGCTAGTGATGATGGTATGGTTATTGTTGATGGGTCTAAGTCTTCATTGGTTGATAAGGTGATAGCAAAACAAGATCTTGACCCCTTCTTGCTTGAACTAAAGGCCTTGGTGAAAGAGAGCAAAGTAGAGGTTTTCTCCCAAGGGAGAGATGGTGCTCTTAGGTACCAAGGTAGGTTGTGTGTGCATTGTGTTGGTGGTTTGAGGGAGAAAATCCTTGATGAGACCCATAATTCTTCTTATTCTATCCACCCAGATTCCACCAAAATGGATAGAGACTTGAGGAATGTGTATTGGCAGCGAGGCATGAAGAGGGACATTGCCAAATCCATTTTCGGTTTCTATCGTTGTTAACAAGTCAAAGCCAAACATCAAAGGCCGGTGGCCTAACCCAAGATATAGAGATTCCCACTTGGAAGTGGGAGGTGATTATATAGATTTTGTTGTTGGGTTGCCCAAGACTAAAAAATATTTTGATTCCATTTGGGTGGTGGTTGATAGGATGACGAAATTGGCACACTTTCTACCGGTTAGGGCCACATATGGGGCTGATGAGTATGCAAGGTTGTACATCCATGAGTTAGTAAGGTTATATGGGGTTCTTTTTTCCATCATATCAAATCACAGTTCGCAATTCATTCACACTTTTGGAGGTCTTTTCAAAGGGGTCTTGGTATAAAAGTTCACCTTAGTATGACCTTTCACCCCTAAACGGATGTCCAAGCCGAAAAAAACCATTCAAACCCTTGATGATACGCTTAGGGCATGTGTATTAGAGTTGAGGGGTAGTTGGGATGACCATCTTCCTTTGATTGAGTTTTCCTACAACAATAACTATCACTCTAGCATCGGTATGGCTCCTTTTGAGGCTCTTTATGAGAGATGTTGTAGATCACTGGTTGGTTAGTTTGAGGTTAGAGAGGTGGCTTTATTAAGACCGGATCCGGTTATGGAGGCTCTTGAGAAGGTTAGGATGATTAGAGAGAGATTGAAGATAGCCTAAAGTCGCTAAAAATTCTATGCTGATGTGAGAAGAAGAGACCTTGAATTCAAAGTGGGTGATTGGGTTTATTTGAAAGTTTGTCCAATGAAAGGTGTGGTCCATTTTGGTAAAAAGAGGAAGTTGAGTCCAAGATATATTGGTCCTTATAAGGTCTTGAAGAGGGTTGGCAAGGTAGCTTATGAGTTGAAGTTGCCTAGTGAACCCTAGTGAAATGAATTTTGTTCACCCGGTGTTCTATGTCTCTATGTTAAGAAAATGAGTTGGTGATCCTAATGCTATTATGGCTCTTGATGTTGTGGGTATCATTTAGGATAGCTTGACTTATGAGGAGACTCCAATTCAGATTTTGGATAGGCAAGTGAAGAGATTGAGGAACAAGGAGGTGGCATTCGTTAAGGTCCTTTGGAGGAACCAACAAATTGAAAGTGCTACTTGGGAGGCTGAGTGGACATGCAAAAATGGTATCCTTATCTTTTTCACTCCACTCAAGCCTAAGGTAATAATTTTAAGTCCCCTATGTGATTTCATGTCTTGTATTTCAGCCCCTATGTCATTCATATGCATTCATATTTAAGTTGACAAGTTTATGATGATTTTGGACTGATGTTGAGATTTTAAAAATGGTGTTTTAAATATAATGTTGCACTCTTATTAGGGCTGATTTATTTATGATCACTCTTGTTTTGTACGTCTCTTTATATGTGGAGACGAATGTCCCAAGGGGGAGATATTGAAACAACCCCAAAAAGTTCCCAAAAATGTGCCTCGGAATGCTCAAAATTTTAAATTCCATATATCTCAAAATCCATGTGTGACATAAAAAATACGACTTCATATTCTTATTAAAGGGGTCAAAATTAGGGGGTAAGGGTCTGACCTCGATTTAAGAGCGAAAGATAATTAGGGGAAGAAGGGTCTAACCCCTATTTAAGAGCGAAAGATTAGCAATTATAATTTTTCAAAGTGCGAATTTCAGAGAGAAATTCGCATCGCAGAACTGTGTAAAAAGTGCCTATTTTTTAAAGTCGGTCCAAAACTTCTAAGTTTTGGGCCTAAATGTTCCCAAATGTATTTTTACCTATCCTAAACATTCCCTAATACTTACTCAAACACTTAGCCATATTTTCACTCCTAAATTCTAGTCTCAAACCCTCATCCAGAACTAAAGTTTTCCTTCAAGGTTCTTCTTTAAGCATAGAGCCTCCATCTCCAATCTTCACCAAGCTTATCTCCAAGCTAAGGTATGTGGGTTTCTTTCACCCATGATACCCAAGCCTCTTTTTATTCAAATTACATGATTTAAAGTTGATTTATAAATGGGTGTTGTTTATTATGAAATTCACTGCACACTATGTTAAAGCTATGTGAAATTGTGACTGTTTTGCTATGTTTTGAGCTATAAATCTTGGATCTATTGTAAGATTTGATGAGGGTTTTGATGTATATTGCTTGAGGGTGCTGCAAGGTGTTGATTGATGGTTTTACAAAGAATTTTCTTGTGTGATTACATCTCTATATTTCATGGGGATTCTGATGTATGTTGTTTGAGGGTGTTGCAAGGTGTTGATTGATGGTTTTACAATAGATTTTCTTGCATGATTTCATCTCTATATGTTATGATTTTATACTAGCATTACACACCCTCTAAGTGTTTGATAAAATGTCCGAATGTGGTTTCTTGAGGAATTGAAGGTCCAAAATATGAGATATGGTATGAATGACTATATGATGTTGAAAAGAGCATGTGTATATGATATATATTTTATATAAAGTGTTGCATTAGATCAGGCCCAATCCAGGTAACCTAGTTGAGGGGTTAATATCTCAAACACCAGGGTGGTAAGTGAGATTGCTACTAACCTAGATGAGGGGTTTGTACCTCAAACACCAGGGTGATGGGTGCAATCATCACTAAACTAGATGAGGGGTTTGTACCTCACACACTAGGGTGATGGGTGCGATCATCAGTAACCTAGATCAAGGGTTTGTACCTCATACTCTAGGGTGATGGGTGAAATAATCACTAACCTACTAAGGGGTTTGTACGCTGAAAATCTAGTTTGGTCTCTTCTAGACACATGATATCCTATATGAGCATGAGTTACTTAAGCATGTTTTCCTTATGTATTGATCATACATGCCATATTGGTAAATTATGCCTATTGCCTATTGTATGCATTTTGATTAAGGTGCCTATCTCTTATTGCATTGCATCCTACATACCTTAGTACATTCAAATGTACTAACGCATACTCTTGCCTACATGATATCACCATGTAGGAACTGGTGCCCAAATTGATCATCGTCCTCCACATTGCATTCAAACATGCTAACGCATACTCTTGCCTACATGGTATAATTATGTAGGAACCAGTGCCCAAGTTGATTATCCTCCTCGACGTGGCTAGATCGGTACTACTCAACCTTGTGGTGAGTCCTCCACTTCTGGGACCTTAGTCTATGTTGCTCTTATTATGTATTGAGACATTCTTATTATTTTCTATTTTGACTATGAGGGTAAGCCCGGTTACTTTGTCTTGGCCCCTGCTCTTATCTATGTATTATAGGTGTTTGTTAGACATGACATGTATCTATGATATGAGCTTTGACTCTTTGTCTCTTGATTATGATGTTATGCAAGCTTTTCCCTTAGCCCCTTTGCCCCTTTTCATACGCCTTATGTCTTTTATGTGCTTGGACGACCAATGATGTGGAAGGATTAGTTAAGAGGCTTGTTTGGGTTTCCTTAGGGTTCCCAATTTGTTGTGTCACGTCTATGACCTAGGTTTAGTCGTGACCCAATAGGTGATCTAAATAGTCTACCACATAGAGCCTCAAATAGTGTCATCTCAATACTTAAATGGAAGCTATTATTGTAGGCAAACTCGATGAGAGGTAGATGATCATTGCAACTTCCTTTAAATTCCAATACACAAACCCTCAACATATCCTCCAATATTTGAATTGTTCTTTTAGCTTGCCCATTAGTTTGAGGATGGAAGGTAGTACTCAACTTTACCCTAGTACCAAGGCCCTTTTAAAATGACTTCCAAAAGTAAGGTAAATTGAGCTCCATTGTCTGACATGATTGACAATAGAACCCCATGCAATCTCACCAACTCTCAGATATATAATTTAGCATACTCCTCGACACTTAAGTTGTCTTGACCGGTACGAAATGAGATGATTTCATCATTCTATCCAATATCACCCATATGGAATCAAAATGTCTCATTGTTTAAGGCAATCGAACTATAAAGTCCATATTAGTCTCTTCCCACTTCCAAGTAGGGATTTCAATGTCTTGATCTAGGCCATCCAACATTTGATGTTCAACCTTGACTTATTGGCAAGCGGAGAATTCGGGTCAAACTTGGCAATATCCTTCTTCATTCCATTTTACCAATGAACTTCCCTCAAGTATTTATACATCTTAGTAGAACTTGGATGAATGTTATAGGATAAATTATAGGCTTCTTGCAATATTAAACTCCTTTAACTCTTCAACATTCGACACACACAACCTTCATTGGTAACAAAGTACCCCATCTTTCCTGTGAGAAGACCTCTATCTTTTCTTTTTCACCAAGGCCTTCAATTCAACAAAGGTAGGATCTAGATCTTTCTTTGACTTGACATCCTCAATCAATGAAGGCTCGAATCTATTCAAAATACTATCATATTACCATTGTCGGCATCAGTCAATCTCACTCCCAGCCTAGCCAACCTATGAACATCTTTTATCGACTCTCTTTTTCCATCATATTCTAAATATGACACACTACCCATAGATACCCTACTAAGTGTGTCATCTACCATATTAGCCTTTACCATGTGATATTTCATGCTCATGTCATAATCTTTGAGAACTTCTAGCTATCTTCTTTGTCTTAGGTTGAGATCCCTTTAGGTGAACACATGTTGGAAGCTCTTATGATCGATGAAGATATCTAGATGAACCCTATACAAATAATGACACGATATCTTCAATGCAAACACAGTGGTTGCAAGTTCAAGATCATGTTTCTGATAGTTCTTTTCGTGCACTTTTAATTGTTTAGGGCATAGTTAATTACCTTCCCATTTTTCATCAACACACAACCTAGAACACTTCATGAGGCATCACAACACATCATAAATCCTTTGATTCCCTCTAAAAATCTCAAAATAGGAGTCGAAGTCACCCAATCCTTCAAGGTTTGGAAAATGCTTCTCACACTCATCCATCCATATGAACTTCACTTTCTTTTGAGTCAATCTAGTCAACGGTGATAAAATAGAGGAGAAACCTTCAACAAACCTTTTATAGTACCTAGCTAGGCCCAAAAAACACCTAATGTTCGAAGATGTCAATGACCTTGGCCAATTTCTCACCATTTTTGTCTTCTTAGGATCAACTTTGATTCCATCATCAAATATGACATGCCCAAGGAAAGAAACTTCTTTCAACCGAAACTCGTATTTGTTAAACTTAGAAAATAATTTCTCTTCCTCAAAGTTGCAACAGTACCCTCAGATGCTTCATATGCTCTTCTTAACTCTGAGAGTAGATAAAGATGTCATGGATGAATGCCACTAAAAACATGTGAAGGAAAGGTTTGACCACCCTATTCTTGAGATCCATAAAGATTATTGGTGCATTGGTTAGGGTAAAAGACATTACCACAAATTTGAAATGTGCATACCTTGTCCAGAAAGCTGCTTAGGAGATGTCACTTTGCCTTACCCTTAGTTGGTGATAACCAGACCGCAAGTCAATCTTGGAAAAGTACTTGACCCCTTGCAATTGATCAAACAAGTCGTCAATCCTTTGGAGTGGATACTTGTTCTTGATGGTAACTTTCTTGAGTTTCTAGTTGAAACAACTCCAAAAAGTGCTCGAAATGTGCCTCAAAAGTACTTGAAATCATAATTTTCATATATATCAAACTCTGTGCGTGATATCAAAAATTTGACTTCATATTCTTGATTAGGGGCAAAATTGAGTGAGGAATGGGTCTAACCCCAATTTTAGAGCAACCGTAGCAAAATTTTATTTTGCCAAAATTATACATTCCAGTGAGGGTACACATTCTCTCTGTGACGCAGAGCCATCACGGAGATGTGTTATTCTGCTGCCAGTTTTCTATTTCTGTCCAAGGCTTTTGGGTCTTGGGTGTAAGCCTTCCCATGTGTGAAAATACTATACTTATCCATATTTCACCTTCATATCATACAACACATTCTCCAATACTCTCTTAAATACTTAGACAAATATTTTACTCAAAATTAAGGGTTCTAAACTTATTCCACATCTTGAGGAGTTCACTCACGCTTCAAGTCACCATTTCCAACCTTCATCAAGGAATTCTCAAAGGCTAACGTATGTTGGTTTCAACCATTGGGTTCTTTCACCCATGGTGCCCAAGCTTCCTTTTTACATAAATCTTATGTTTCTAAGTTGATTTACTTATGGGTCTTATTTACTATGAATTGAACCATGAACTATGTTGGGGTCTCATAAAAGTGTGACTATTTAATCATGTTTTGAGCTTGGTGGGTGGTATTACATTAAGTTTCTTGCATGATTTCTGATCTTAGGCATATTTATTTGCCTAATTTGCCAATAATGCCCATAAATAGAGTGAATTCAGAGGAAAAATTAATAGAGTATAGGTGTTTAAGTGTCATTTTTTCTTGTTTTGCTGATGTAGGGCCAAGTGCGCATGTTAGTTGTGTTTATACAGGATTTAGCTTTGATTGGGGAGTTCAGGTTAAACCCGAATTCGATAGAATGACACAACCCAGAATGTGAAGGATAAAAATCAGTAGATGCAACCCAAAAACCATGATTCCACATGGCAGACCTGGGAGCAAGGTTGTAGAGCTGAAAAAGATTTAAAGAAAAGGCACAAATCCCAAGAAAATGCAAGGTCTGCATCGTGGACCGGCTCAAAAAGTATGAAATTGTCCAGTCAGCAAAATTAAGCAAAAATCTAGAAAACAAGGTGATCGTGTCATGGACCTGAGGACCCGATGCAGAAAAGTCAGAAAATGGGATTTGTATTATTTCTTTATCTTAAGACTTTAGGTTTTACTTGAGTTTTGATGCAAGAAATACTGTAGAGGATATGGAGAACTAGTTTCCACGAAGAATTTGGTTAGTTTAATCTTTAGCTTTTGGTTTAATGTTTTCCACTTCATTCATGATGTATTTCACATCCATAAGTGGCTAAGCCTCCATATTCTAGGGTTATAGCCATAGACTATGTGTAGTTCTTAACTTTTGACATCTATGAATGGTTTCTGTTGATTATTCCTATTTTATTTATATCTATAATTCATAGCCTGATCAACTAGGGAGTAAATTTGTTGTTCACTCTAGATTTGAGAGATATTGGAGTGGATAGAACATAATAGCATAGGGAGCTTGTTCAATACTAGGAAACTAGGTTCATTCATATAAGGAAGACTTGTGACAACTATCCTTACACCTTGCTTGGTTTATATACAGGATGATAGCTTTAATGCATTTTTATTGGTCTGTCTATCCCCGCTTAATGATGTAGTTAGACAGTCAATGACGGTAGGCCGGCAGAGATGTGCAACCCTATTCAGGTAAATTAAACCCTGTGAATCAATAATCAAGAAACCAACATAGATAGATACGGTTAAGACTAGACAGAGTCGTAAAGGTTATAACCCTAGAATTGCACCTTTAATTGATATCTTGTGTGAAAGTCATCTTGTTAGAAAAAGTTATTTATTTTCTAATTTAGTTTCCCTAAAACAACAACTCTTTTTATTAAAGCACCACAAGCGTGATAACCGATAGAGAGTACTAATTACAATCAAATCCTTTGGGTTTGATAACCTGGCCCTTTAATCAAGGCTACTATATTACTTGTGAGACCGCATACACTTGCGTGTGCTAGGGAGCTACAAGTTTTTGGCGCCGTTGCCGAGGATTTTGAAACGAATTTGTTCATTATCAAAGTTATCTTATTTTGTGGTGATCACTACATTTGATCTTAGCGGTGTTTTTATGCAGGAAAGCGAGTTCTAAACTAGAATATTAGGACTCTTATTTTCGTCAATCAAAGATGAGAGCAGGAGTTTTGTTTGAAACGTCGCCAATTGAATTGGTTGAACTGAAGGATCAAGAGGACAATAAGGTGGAGGTTGATCCTACTACAGAGGACATGGTGAACAACAACCCACTCGCACCAGTACCACCGGCTGCTAATGCAGCACCAGTATCGAGGCTAGTAAGGGATATAGCAATCCCAAGAACTATAAATGTCATGAGTTATTTTGTCAAACCTGAACCTGGTGGCCGGTAGGAGCTCAAACAGACCATGGTCTAGTTGCTACGCTCTCCTGGGAAATTCATCGAGCTTCCTTATGAAGACCCACAAGTTCATCTTTAGAACTTTCTTGAGATTACTGATACTTTCATTCCCATAGGGGTGAATCATGACTACGTAAGGATGATGTTCTTTCCCTTTTCACTATTGGGGGAAGCTCTAAGGTGGTTACAAATTGAGCCACCTAACTCTATAGCATCCTAGGATGATTTGGCTCGTAAATTTCTCACCAGATTCTTTTCATCAGGCAAGACAGGCAATCTAAGAAGCGAGATCCTAAGTTTCAAGTAGAGGGCTAGCGAGAACCTATATCAGACATGGGACAGGTTCAAAACTCTACTGATCAATTTCCTACACCATTACCAAGCTATGGAGGTATTGGTTCATACCTTCATTGAAGGGTTGGAACACAATACCGAGATTCTTCTTGATTTTGCTACAGGTGGCCAAGTGTTGGAGAAGACGTATGATCAATTATACTCTCTCTTAAACAGAATTGCTCAGGGCAACCCAGAATGGAACGGAGTATCTAGCAAACCAATAGTGCAAAAACAGGCTGGGGTCTATGAGATTGATGCTTTAACTAGACTGCAGGCCCAAATATCACCGATGTAAAACACGATGACCATGAACTTCAACAACCTGGCATTGGGTCTAAAACAACATATTCCATTTTTAACAGGTCAGTAGCAAGCCCCCATAAATATGGTACAACAACAGATGTCGGGTTGGTGTGATATATGTGGGGGAGGAGATCACACGACTGAAGCTTGTAGATCTAATTTTGAGGCGGTAAACTTTGTGGATAATGCTAACATAGGAGGTTACCAAGGATTTGAGCACACTTACAACCCGAATTGGAGAAACCAGCTAAACTTCTCATAGGGTGGAAATTAACAGAATCATGGGCTATCACAGCAGAGATCACAAGGCAGAAATGCATATCAAAATTAGTTGGTCCAGTAACCTGTAAGATAGGCCAATCCGTATACTATGACTGATAGTGAGGTGTTGAGGCAGATCTTGGCTAATCAGAACAAGCAAGAAGAAGAAATCCAGAGGAATAAATAGAATCTATAGAATTTGGAAAAACAGTTGGGGCAGTTGGCCACTTCAGTAAATTCTAGGCCTCAAGGGGGTTTGCCATTCAATACTGATCCCAACTCAAAGCAAGTGAATGCAGACAGCACATAGAGTGGGAAGCCATTAACTAAATTGGTCCCAAGAAGAAGAATGGGGAGGACCAAATTAATATGCAAAATAATGAGGCTGGCAATCCAAACCCAAGTACTGATAAGGCCACCCCATTAGCAAAGTCTTCTCCTCCGTTCCTATAGAAGCTCAAGAAGAAGAAGGAGGATGACTATTTTCAGAAATTCATCGGGCTACCGTAACAATACAAATTAACTTACCTTTGATTGATGTTTTGCAAGAGATCCCGAAATATGATAAGTATATCAAGGACATCATGGTAATCAAGACCAAGTGGGAGAGTATGAGACTATGGCCCTAATAGAGGTATGCAGTTCCAAGATTCTTAACAAATCACACTTGCCAGCCAAACTCAAAGATCCAGGAAGCTTCATTGTGCAAGTAACTATTTGGAGCCGCCTGAATGCTAGGGGCTTGTATGATCTTGGGGCTAGCATAAACTTCATGCCCATATTCTTTTCTTGAACTTAGGGCTCAGAAGGCCAAAGCCCATAACTATTGTAATGCAACTGGCAGATCAGTCTGTGGCAAAGCCGGATGGAGTAATGGAGGACGTCTTAGTCCAAGTGAGGTCTTTCATCTTCCCCGTGGACTTTGTCATCCTCAATTTCGAGCCGGATCTTGAGGGCCCATTCATTCTTGGGCACCTATTTCTAGCCATAGGAGGGACATTTATCGATGTTGCAGCATGGCAGCTCATCATGCGAACCCATGACAAGGTAGAGGTGTTTGATGTCTATAAAGCAATAAAGCTACCAGCTACATATGAGGACCTAGCAGCTATTATAGTCATACACACTGCAGTAGCTGTGAGCTAGGTTGAAATCGAAGACCCACTAGCTAGGGTACTATTAAATCAAAGGCTAGTGGATAATGCGAAGGCCCGAGAGATTGAGACTGTGTTGAATGCTCATAATGTGAGCATGTTAAAAAAGATGAATGGACCCTTGAATAAGGTGTTGGGACCATCTCCCAAAGCCTTTGTGGAAGAAGCTCCTAAGTTGTAGTTTGAAGCAGCTACCATCACATCTCTGGTATGAGTTTCTTGGCGAAAATAATGCATTACCTGTAATCTTGTCTGCTTCATTGACTATAGCTCAAGTAGAAACGGCTATTGCGGTGTTAAAAAAGCAAAAGAGAGACATCGGATAGCAGATGTCTGACATCCATAACATCAACCCAGCCCCATATATGCATAGGATATTCATGGAGGAGGGCCATAAGTCGGTGGCTCAACTGCAGAAGAAGCTTAACCTGATCATGAAAGAGGTTGTGAAAAAGGAGGTGATAAAGTGGCTGGATGTAGGGATCATCTTCCCCATATCAGGCAGTAAATAGGTAAGCCCAATTCAATGTGTTCCCAAGAAAGGCGGGATAACAATTGTCACAAATGAGAAGAATGGTGAAGGTGTGGCGAATCTGCATGGACTATGGGAAATTGAATGATGCCACCAGGAAAGATCATTACCTAGTGCCTTTCATTGACCAGATATTGGATCGACTTACTGAGCAGGAGTATTATTGCTTCTTAGATGGGTACTCAGGGTACAACTAGATCACCATTGCACCTGAGGACCAGGAAAAGATAACTTTCACCTACCCATATGGGAATATGCTTTAAAATGTATGCCTTTTGAGTTGTACAATGCACGAGCCACATTTCAGAGGTGCATGATGGCGATCTTTCATGATATGGTAGAGAACTTTGTGGAGGTGTTTATGATTGATTTTTCTATCTTTGGGGAGTCATTTGAGAGCTGCTTGCAGAACTTGGATAGAGTACTAGCTAGATGCGAGAAGACTAACCTCATCCTTAACTGGGAGAAGTGTCTCTTCCTAGTTAAGGAGGGGATAGTCTTAGGCCACAAAGTGTCCAAAAAAAGGTTGAAAGTTGATAGAGCCAAGATAGAAGTGATCGACAACCTACCTCCACCCGTTTCAGTCAAAGGAGTCCGGAGCTTTCTGGGATATGTGGGGTTCTGCCACAGGTTTATTAAAGACTACTCAAAGATTGCAAAGCTATTATGCGCTTTATTGGAGAAATAGGTACCATTTTACTTTGGTGAATCTTGTTTTCAGGCATTTGAAACACTGAAGAAGATGTTAGTGGAGGCTCTCATTCGAGCTTAGTATGACGCCAGTAATACAGCGGTGTGAGCGGTACTGGGGCAGTGCAAAGATAAAGTCTTTCGTTCCATATACTATGCTAGCAAGACCCTTGATGCAGTACAAGGCAACTATACAGTTACTGAAAAGGAAATAGTGGCACTAGTGTATGCATTCGATAAGTTTAGAGCTTATTTAGTAGGAACACAAGTGGTGGTGTTCACCGACCACGCGGCGGTGAAGTATTTGTTCAAAAAAAGGATGTCAAGCCTCACTTGATTAGATGGATCTTATTGCTCCAAGAGTTTGACATTGAGATCAGAGATCAAAAGGGGAATGCAAACTAGGTTGCTGACCATCTATCTCGTTTGGAGACTGATGCTCACATAGGTGAGCAACCACGAATCAGAGAAAAGTTTCTTGACGAGTAGTTACTAGCCATTAAGGTGGAACAATTACCATGGTATGCTGATATTGTTAACTATTTGGTAAGTGGTGTGTTCCCACCTGAGGCAACCTACCAGCAGAAGAAAAGGTTGGCCTATGATGGTAGAGCTTATATCTGGGATGAGTCATACTTGTTCAAATAGGGAATGGACCGCATGGTACGAAGGTGTGTTCAAGAGTCTGAGATGAGGCAGATCCTAGAGATATGCCATGTGTCACCATACAGGGGATATCACGATAGTGATTAGATAACACATAAGGTATTGCAATCAGGTTTTTTCTGGCTCACCTTATTCTAAGATGCTATTTAGTTTTCCAGAGCCTGCGATGCATGTCAAAAAATAGGAGCTATATCTCAGAAGCATGAGATACCCCTAAATAACATTCTAGAAGTGGAAATCTTTGATGCTTGGGGCATTGATTTCATGGGACTTTCCATCTTCCTTCAGGTGTCACTACATTCTTGTCGCTATAGACTATATATCAAAATGGGTAGAAACAACAATCCTACCTACAAATGATGCGAAGGTGGTAAACAAGTTCCTTAAGAAAAATATCTTTACACGGTTTGGTACTCCAAGAGCCATTATCAGTGATGGCGGCACCCACTTTCTGAACCAAACCATGAAGAACTTGCTGGCCAAGTATGGGATTAGGCACAAGGTAGCCATAACATATCACCCGTAAACTAGCGGGCAAGTGGAGGTGTCTAACCGAGAAGTGAAGCAGATATTGCAAAAAACTATTAATGTCACCCAGAAAGATTGGGTAGAAAAGCTAGATGAAGCACTATGGGCATATAATACTCCAATCAGAACCTCTCCGTATAAGATGGTGTACGACAAGGCCTGTAATTTGCTAGTGGAACTTGAGCATTAGGCATATTGGGCAATAAAGAAGTTGAACATTGATCCTGAGCTTGGTGGAAGAAAAAGACTTGAGCAATTGGAGGAGCTAGATGAATTCCGCCTCCAATCCTATGACAATGCGAAGCTCTACAAGGAGCGAACAAAGAAGTGGCATGACTGGTATATAATCAAGCAGAACTTCAAGTCGGGCCAACAGGTATTGCTATTCAACTCACATCTTAAGTTATTTCCAGGAAAATTGAGGTCCAAATGGAGTGGACCATTTGTAAGGGTAGCAACCACACCCTATGGTGCAGTGGAGCTAAAGGACTTGACCACAAACTAAACTTTTTTGGTGAATGGTCAATGGATCAAGCACTACTATGGTGTAGATGCAAATCAAACAGTGGAGGCCATTGAGTTGGCCAAGGATGAATGAGCATAGCATGAGTCATGCTGCGATGTTAACGCAGGCGCTGCACGGGAGGCAACCCATGGTTAGGTAAATTAGTTGTCTTTATTTTTCTTTCAAAAAAATAATTTAGAGAAAGAGGTGTGTTCCATACAAAAAGAAAAGAAAAATTCACACAAGTGTAGGTCTACGATGCCTCCGCATCACGGATCCTGCACTAGTGTGCGTCAAATCTTCAGTTCTCAATTCCCTACGATCCACTGGGAATTTTTTCTTTGTGTGTTTTCTGGTTCTAATCCATTTTTTTAGTGTTTTTGAAGCATGTCTAAGTGTTTGGGAAATATTTTGGGGCTCGAAGCTTAAAATTGAATACTGAAAGTTGCTCAAAACAGTAAGCATTCGTGATGGTGTCACGATGCAGATCCATCACGAATGCCTACTGTTTTGGACCCCAGGTAGAAATGTCACTAAGTATGGGTATGCGTTCGCAGAGCAAACATATACCCTCATTGTTTCTACGCCCAGTTAAGCAAATTTTGTTAAGTGTGTATTCACATTGCCTCCACATCACGGTGCAAACGCGAATGCTTACTATTTTTGCAGTCATAAATAATTTTACTTAAGTATTACTTTGTGCTGCTTCCGTGATACGAAGTAAATATGGTACAGTATAAAAATTGCTACTCGAATGTGGCCCTCACCTTTTTAATTTCCCCCCAACCGTTCACATGCTATTTTCCCCTTTTAATCTTACAACCCCCGATCCCAAACCTTCTTTTCTTCCCTCCCCCCCCCCCCAAACACCATCGCGATGCACACCACTGGACCAGAATCTACACACCACCTCGCACACTCTCCAAGTAAGGTATGTTCCCTTAACTTCAATTTCATATGCTTTTTGTGTGTATTACTCGAATTTGTACATAGCTCTGTGGAGTTGTAAAGGAGTGGAGTGAGGTTTCCTTATTCTTGTGGGATTCACGTATGTGGGTGGGTATGGTGAAGATTACCTATTCTTGGGGGCAAGGTTGGTGTTAATTTAGAGGGGTGAAAACCCTACGTTGAGATTTCTACTCAAAATTGAAAAAATAGTGGGCATACTGTGTTCTTGCCCATGTTCCATAGTTCTATGAATGTTTTTTATGTTAGCGTGGTCCAAATATGCAAGTGTTGGGATACAATTTGAACTGGGTGATTATGGTGTGTGCTTGAAACTGTCTATAAAGGGGCGATGGGGGATTCTTCTACACACTTCGCCTCAATCTCGAAATAGACTGGTGTTTATGTAAATGTTCAAGTGTAGGGTTGAACACTTGTGTATGAGATTGAGGAGTTATTTGTTAATCATTGACTTGAATGTGAAGTGATATTATTCTAACTATCAACTGTGATATGGGGGCATGAAGTGGGATAGTGATATAGACCATATGTCTTGGGGAAGTCTGAGTACCCTTCCCATACGACCTTGAGTTTAAGTGTGGGGTCTCGATTTTGAGTGAATCACTGATTTTGCACTTGGGCTTTGCAAGAAATATGTCCTCCAATACATGAAGAGGTTACCAATATAGCAGACAAAGGGCCTCTGCCTCCAGGAAATGACCACGAGATATCCCAAATATGCCCAAGGACACTAGCAGGGGTCAGAAACCTCAATACAGGGCCAATGCTATCAACAGAGAAGGGAGAAGGTGGTACTAGTCTCATGATGAGACAAAGCACTACCCCCATGTCCCTATTGACGTAGAGTTCCTTTGGGATGAGTTCCCCCAAATTCTAAACTGTTGCAATCAATTGAGTTTGGGGTTCTTATTCCGACCACCTATGCCTTACAATCTTAGCTTGGTTCGAGAATTCTATGCCAATATGAGTAAAGAACAATGGTCCCAAATAGTGATTGTTCGTGGATTGGAGGTCAACTTCTCACTGCTAGCAATCAACTGAATCCTGGGCACCCCTGAAGAGGCCTCAGCAGGGGAATTCAATGAGTTGTATCATAGCCCACCCTACCAAGACATCAGGCACACCATTTCTAGGCGTAGGTACATGGCGAGATGGGTCGGACATATTGAGCAGGGCTATCACCTCTCTTTTCCATTTGCTCATATGTCTAGGGAGGCTAGAGTCATGGTGAAGATCGTGATACACTCATTCTTTTCATGGAAATACTTCACGAATATGACGAGGGATAAAGTGTGCCTCACCTATAATATCATGAGAGACATGCAGTTAAACTATGGGGTAATCTTTAGACTATCGATGTGGAAGGCCAAGACCTATAAGAGTCCTAGATATGCCTTTGAGGGCCTTATTACTACTTTGTGTCGTGATGCAGGTGTCCTCGAGGAGGAGGCAGACTACTGTCTAATCATTCAGGCCCCCTATATTGCCACTAACATAAAGGGTATGGACATACACACAGGCCCAGTCCTGACTACAGTAGAGAGGGCCAATCGGGATGAGTTGATTATAGGTCAGATGTACAGCCTTAAGATGTTGATACATCGGACTGGTGGCTGGCCATCCATGAGAGAGGAATTACAGGAGGTTGAGGTGGAATACCCATTAAATGATCATGCCAAAGTTGTGCTACACATTGGACCCTGGTTCAATGAGCCAGTGGATGATGACATTCCTACTGACCTAGGGGAGGACCATAAGGACGAGGATGATGAGGAGTCTGAGGAAGATAATATAGCTAATGCGCCTCCGGTGTATGTAGGGGGTGAGCTCATCTTACCAGGCCCTAGTAATGCCTGAGCACCGCAGTTCCCACTTTGCAGGTTATGTATGGTTAGCACTGAGGGCAGTGTTAAATTAAAGTATGGGTGGGATCCTTTGTTTGTGATGATGCTTCTAGTAGTCTATTTCTGGCATGTAGTATGACAATATGTTTTTATTTCTGCTCCTTGTGTATGTTTGGATATCTTTATTTTTGCTGGGTCTATAAATATTGGCTAACTACTACTATGATGCATGGATGCTTTTCTTTGGATAATTGGTGAATGCATTGGATTATTAGTTATATGCCTGTTAATATTAGTTGTGTGTTAGTCATAGTTGAGTGATGGGGGCCCTATGATGGATGGACGATGACCGTCCTAAGAGCATTCATCAGATCGAGTTCATATAAAGGGTGGTAATATGTAAATGAGGCATCGAACGCAAATCTTTGAACATAGTTAAGGGTGAGGGTTTAAACCTTGTGAATCACTGGTGTATGCATGCTTAATTAGATGAATTTATGGGAATAGAACAATAGGAACTCTGGTGCTAACCTTCAATAAGAATGTGCTATGTAGGAGTGAGTAAATTGTGAGTCTCGATTGTGATAGGTTCAAGAACTTGCCCGGTATGTAGAGTAGACTTGAGAGGAATCAAAAATAGAGGAAATGATCTAGGCATTTTGTTGAATAACGGAATCAATCCTAGTTAGACCTGTTGAGCCTTAGCCTATTCTTTGTCTAACCACATTTCAAGCTAATCCCCTTCTTATAATAAATTACTCAATTTTGATCCTAATTCCCTAGCGCTTGAGCACGGTAAATAAGAAAAGAGGGAAGGAGAGTGGACACCTGAGAGTATGAAAAAAAAAGAAGTAGTATAGAAAGAGTCTCCCAAAATAGTAGGGGTCCGCGTTGCTACCGCATCGCAGAGCAATCGCGGATGCCCACTATTTTAGAAGTAGTATAGAAAGAGTCTCCCAAAATAGTAGGGGTCCGCGTTGCTACCGCATCGCAGAGCAATCGCGGATGCCCACTATTTTGGGCTTTAAATTTGCCTGTTAATACAGTACTAGTCTGTGATACCTTTGCATCGTGGACCCATCATGCATGTGCACTGGATATTCCAAAAAAATAGAATAATAATAATATAAAATATATATTTCTTTAATTATTTCCCTTTTCTTAGTCAGTGGTTGTTAGGGTGTCCATTTATTTTTAGGAGGGTGTGTTGTGGTCAGATTAAATAGATAGGGGTACTCACAGTGTCAAATCAAAGAGGGTAACAAAGGGTTGTGAGTCAAGAAGGGCATGAAAGGTGGTGCAATGTGTGCTACGAGCGCATGGCAATTGAATCGTGTCAGCCATATCCATAAATGTATCCCACCTACCCGCTGCCTAAATTACAGCCAAATAAAGACCTACATGATCTTCTAAGGAAACTTCCAACTAGGTCTATATGTACATTAAGGGCAAGCTTATGGAATCTTAAAACAATCCAGGATATTTTTTTCTGAGCGTGAGAGTTGTTTGTGTACCCAGTCGTGATCATTGAACTAAACTTGTAATGATGTGCATGGGTAATTCTTCTTGGTGAGGGCACGTGACCATTCAGGGTCGGCACTAGATTAACTATTAAATATTTTGCATGAGTCCGCATGTATACAGGAGTGTAAGGAACAAATGGTTTAGGCCTGAGGCATCGAAAGCGTTCACTGTGGTTCATAGAGTTCGATTGCATGATGGTTAGTGTGCATACTACTATAGGGAGTCTCATGCATATATAGTGGTTCACCCGGGGACCGACAAAAGTCTAAGTGTGGGGTGGTGATCATAGGCGTATTTATACGCCTAATTAGCCAATAATGCCCACAAATAGAGTGAATTCAGAGGACAAATTAATAGAGTATATGTGTTTGAGTGTAATTTTTGCTTGTTTTGCTGATGTAGGGTCAAGTACGCCTGTTGGTTATGTTTATACAGGATTTAGGTTTGATTGGGGAGTTCGGGGTTAAACCCAAATTTGATAGAATGACACATCCCAGAATGTGAAGGATAAAAATTAGTAGATGTAGCCAAAAGATCATGATTCCATATGGCAGACTGGGAGCAAGGTTGCAGAGCTGAAAATGATTAAAAAAAAGCACGAACCCAAGAAAGTGCAAGGTATGCATCGCGGACTGACTCAAAAAGTACAAAATTGTCCGGTCAGCAGATTTAAGCAAAAATCTAGGAAAGAAGGTGTCTGAATTGCGGACCTAAGGACCCGATGTGAAAAAGTCAAAAAATATGATTTTTATTATTTCTTTATCTTAGACTTTAGGTTTTACTTGAGTTTTGACTCAAGAAATACTGTAGAGGCGATGGAGAACTAGTTTCCATGAAGAATTTGGTTAGTTTAATCTTTAGCTTTTGGTTTAATGTTTTCCACTTCATTCATGATGTATTTCACATCCATGTATGGCTAAGCCTTCATACTCTGGGTTGTAGCCATAGATAATGTGTAGTTCTTAACTTTTGACATCTATGAATGGTTTCTATTGATTATTCCTATATTATTTATATCTATACTTCATAGCCTAATCAACTAGGGAGTAAATTTATCGTTCACTCTGGATTCGAGAGATTTTCGAGTGGATGAAACACAATAGCATAGGGAGCTTGTTCAATACTAGGAAACTAGGTTGATTCGTGTAAGGGAGACCTATGAAAACTATCCTTACACCTTGCTTGATTAATATAAGGGATGATAGCTTTAATGCATTTTTATTGATCTGTCTATCCCCGCTCAATGATGTAGTTAGGCAGTCAATAATGGTAGGCTGTTAGAGGCATGCAATCCTATTCAGGTAAATTAAATCCCGTGAATCAATAATAAAAAAACCAATATAGATAGATACGATTAAGACTAAACAGATTCGTAAAGATTACAACCCTGGAATTGCACCTTTAATTGATATCTTGCATGAAAGTTATCTTAGCTAGTAGAAGTTATTTATTTTATAATTTAGTTTCCTCAAAACAATAACTCTTTTCATTAAAGCACCAGAAGTGTTAACCGAGATAGAGTACTAATTATAATCAAATCCCTCGGGTTCGACAACCCGACCCTTTAATCAAGGCCACTATATTATTTATGAGACCGCATACACTTACGTGTGCTAGGGAGCAACAATTTCACTCTTGAACAACAAAGTTTACACTAGCATTACACACCCATCAAGTGTTTGATAAAATATTCGGATTAGGTTTCTTGAGTTGTGGAAGGGCTAATGCTTGGCATATGAGTTAAGTGACTTTATGATGATGAAAGAATGGTATATATGTGTTGATTTCATGAGAAATACCTACTGTGTTGTGAGCTGACCATAGCCAATTGAGGGGTGATTCCTCAATCATCTCAGATGGAGGTGGTAAGCCATCAACCAATTGAGGGGTTTGTACCTTAATCACTTCCGATGAAGGGTGGTCATGACCATCAACAAATTGAGGGTTTGATACCTCAATTGCCTTAGATGAGAGTGGTAAGCCATCAACTAATTGAGGGGTTGGTACCTCAATTGCCTCAAATAGGGGTAGTAAGCCATCAATTATTTGAGGGGTTGGTACCTAAATCATTTCCGGCGGAGGGTGGTCATGTTTGTCAACCAATTGAGGGGTTGGTACCTCAATCACTACTAAGGAGTGGTCTACCCTTGAGGTCAAAAGAGAAGGCGGAGTTGGCAGCCTACCAACTCAAGGGGGTGGCCCAAATATGGTACACTCAATGGAAGGAGGAGAAGTGGGGTGGTGATCATAGGCGTATTTATACGCCTAATTAGCCAATAATGCCCACAAATAGAGTGAATTCAGAGGACAAATTAATAGAGTATATGTGTTTGAGTTAATGAGGTTCTATGGGAGGAGTTTAAGGCGACTTTCCTCAATTGCTTCTTTCCCTTTTAAGCTTAGGGAGGCCAAAATAATAGAGTTCATAAATTTGAAGCAAAGACCTACGAGTTTGAGGAGTATGCCCTCAAGTTCAACCAACTCTAAAAATATGCTCCACACTTAGTTGCCGACTTAAGTTCTAGAATGAATAAGTTTTTGATGGGTGTATCAGATTTCGTGAGTGAAGAATGTCATACTGACATGTTGATTATTGATATGGATTTGTCCTGTTGTAAGACTTATGTCAAACAATTGGAGGGGGAGAGTTTAGAAAGATGAGTAATGAGGCCAAGAGGGTCCATTTTGATGGTAAGTTCCAAAGTCGCAAAGGTGACCAGTTTCATCATGGCCAGGAGTCCTCACATGCTCCTAATAGGAGGTTTGCCAACCACTACCCAAAGGGCCTAAGGTGATGGTGGTGTGGTGCCTATTGCTATGTGTCCAAAGTGTGGTAGGGGTTATGGTGGCCTATTCTTGAAGGATACCAATACTTGTTTAGATTGTGGAGAAGTAGGCCACATGATGATTGATTGTCCACATAATTGCGATAAGGGTAATGATGTTCATCCTCAAGGCCAGAGAACTAATGCAGCCCCTTTAGGGAGAGGAGGTCAATAAGGTGGTTCCCCAAGGCATAATCAATTTTATGCAATCCAAGGAAGACAAGAGGTTGATGAGGTACCCCATGTCATCACCGGTATGTTAAAAGTCTTTGATTTTGATGTATATGCATTAATAGACCTGGGTTCCACTCTTTCTTTTGGTACATCTTTTGTTGCCAAAAAGTTTCATGTTGAGCCCGAATTGTTGTTTGAGTCTTATGAGGTGTCTACTCCCATTGGTGCATCTATTGTTGCTAGAAAGGTCTATAGAAATTATCCCATTTGAATCTTGCACAAAATATTGCTTTGTGATGTTGTTGAGTTGGATATGGTTGATTTAGATGTCATTCTTAGGATGGATTGGTTGCATGCATATTATACCTCTATTGATTATAGAACCCATAGGGTCAAGTACCAATTCCCAAATGAACCCATCCTTGAGTGGGAGAGTCATGATATGGTTGTCAAAGTTAGGTTTATCTCTTGTATTAGAGCCTAAAAGTTAATCTCTAAGAGGTATCTCTATCATCTTGGGAGGGTTAGGGATGTTGAGTCCAAAGTCCTTCTTGTAGATTCGATTTCGGTGGTAAATGAGTTTCTTAATATCTTTCCTAATGACCTTCTTGGTTTTCTCCCGAAAGGGAAATAGATTTTGGTATAGACCTCCTTTTCGATACTCAACCCATTTTTATTTACCCTTACTGTAAGGCCTCGACGGGGTTAAAAGAGTTGAAGAAGCAATTGAGGGACTTGTTGGAGAAGGGTTTTATTAGGCCTAGCCAATCACCTTGGTGTGCACTGGTGTTGTTTGTGAAGAAGAAGGATGGGTCTCTTAGAATGTGCATTAACTACTGGAAACATAATAGGACAACCGTATCCTCTACCAAGAATTGATGATTTATTTGACTCGCTTCAAGGGGCAATTCACTTCTCTAAGAATGATCTTCAGTCTAGGTATCATCAAGTGAAGGTGAGGGAGTGTGACATTCCACAGACGGCCTTCAGACTAGGTGCGGACGTTATGAATTTATAGTTATATCTTTTGGGTTTACCAATGCAGCGGCTATCTTCATGGATATTATGAATAGGGTCTTTAAACCCTATCTTAATTTGTTTGTGGTGGTTTTCATTAATGATATTTTGATCTACTCTCATAATAAGAAGGAACATATGAGTCACTTGAGGCTAGTATAGCAAAAATTGATAGAATAGAAGTTGTATGCCAAATATGAGAAGTGTGAATTTTGGTTGAAAGAGGTTGCCATTCTAGGTCATGAGGTGTCAAGGGATAGTATTAAGGTGAATCCTAAAAAGATGGATGTGATTAGAAATTGGCCTAGACCATTGACCCTGTCAAATATTTGAAGCTTCTTGGGCTTAGCGGGTTACTATTGAAGGTTTATGAATAGGTTCTCTTCTATTGCTTCTCCTATGACTAAGTTGACCCAAAAGAAGGCTAAGTTTGTGTAGATCGATGAGGGTGAAAAATATTTCCAAACCTTGAAGGATAAGCTTGTCTCCGCTCTTATTTTGTCTCTACTGAAAGGGTTGGAAGGGTTTGTTGTGCATTGTGATGCCTCCGTGATTGGTTTTGGTTGTGTTTTGATGCAAAATGGTAAGGTGATATCCTATGCTTCTAGAGAACTTAAGGTGCATGAAAAGAATTATCCTACTCATGACCTTGAATCGGCCGCCGTGGTTCTTGCTTTGAACAATTGGCATCATTATTTATATGGAGTGCATGTTGATGTGTTTACAGATCATAATAGTCTCCAATATGTGTTAGCTCAAACAAATCTCAACATGAGACAAAGAAGGTGGTTGGAACTTCTTAAGGATTATGATATGAGTGTGCATTATCATCCCGATAAGGCTAATATGGTGGCAGATGCTTTGAGTAGGGTGTCTCACTATGAATGGGAGGCTATGAGGCATTCTAGGAAATATCTCACTTATGGTGGCAGATGCTTTGAGTAGGGTGTCCATGGGTAGCCTAGCTCAAATTGATGGTGGTGGCAAAGAGGTGGTTAGGAAGGTACATCAGTTGGCCAGATTGGGGGTAAAGTTAGAAGAGATAGATAAAGGTGGTATTGTGGTTATTGATGGTTCAAAATCTTCCTTGGTTGGTGAGGTAAAAGCAAAACAAGATCTTGATTCCTCCTTGTTAGAATTGAAGGCCTTAGTGAGAGAGGGCAAAGTGGAGGTTTTCTTCCAAGAGGGAGATGGTGCTCATAGATACCAAGGTAGGTTGTGTGTGACTTATGTTGATGACTTGAGAAAGAGCATTCTCGATAAGGCTTATAATTCTTCTTATTCTATTCACTCCGATACTACCAAGATGTATAGAGATTTAAGGGATGTGTTTTGGTAGGGAGGTATAAAGAAAGACATTGCCAAATTTGTGTCCCATTGTCATAGTTGTCAATAAGTCAAAGATGATCATCAAAGGCTGGGTGGCCTAACCCAAGATATAGAGATTTCTACCTGGAAGTGAGAGGAAATTAACATGAATTTTGTGGTTGGGTTTCCTAAGACTAGAAAGGTTTCGGTTCTATTTAAGTTGTGGTTGATAGAATGAAAAAGTCAGCTCATTTCCTACTGCTTAAGACTACTTATGGGGCCAAAGACTATGTTACATTATACATTCATGAGTTGGTTGGATTGCATGAGGTGTCCTTGTCTATCATATTAGATCATGGTGATCAATTCACTTTGCACTTTTGGAGGTCCTTCAAAAGAGGTCTTGATACTAAGGTTAAGCTTAGTAATTCCCTTTCACCCTCAAATGGATGGCCAAGCCAAAAGCACTATCCAAACTCTTGAGGATATTCTTAGAGCTTGTGTTTTGGAGTTTAAGGGTAGCTTAGTACAGCCTTTCACCCTTAAATGGATGGCCAAGCTGAAAAAACCATCCAAACTATTGGGGACATGCTTAGGACTTATGTTTTGGAGTTTAAGGGTGGTTGGGATTATCACCTTCCATTGATTGAGTTTTCTTATAATAATAGCTATCATTCTAGCATTGGTATAGCTCCTTTTGAGGCCCTCTATGGTAGGCATTATAGATCACCAGTTGGGTGGTTCAAAGTGGGAGAAATGGCTTCGTTGGTTCTGTATCTTGTCATGAAGGCTATGGACAAGGTAAGGTTAATTAGGGAGCAGTTGAAAGTTGCCTAAAGTCATCAAAAGTCTTATGCCGATTTGAGGAGAAGGGAGCTTGAATTTAAAGTTGGTAATTGGGTTTATTTGAAGGTTTCACCCATGAAGGGTGTGGTTCGTTTATGTAAGAAGGATAAATTAAGGGAAATAGATTTTTCTGTAGACCTCCTTCTCGATACTCAAGCCATTTCTATTCCCCCTACCCATATGGCCCTGGCGGAGTTAAAAGAGTTGAAAGAGCAATTGAGAGACTTGTTGGAGAAGGGTTTTATTAGGCCTATCCAATCACCTTGGGGTTCACCGGTGTTGTTTGTGAATAAGAAGGATGGGTCTCTTAGTGTCACACCCAAGTCTAGGACCTGGACGTGACACGACGAATGAGGAACCCGAAGGAACTCGAATCAAGCCCCTCAACATATCATTACACATCCTTGGTTGCGGAAGCTTTAAACAACAACAAGAGATAGTAAAAATGGAATATGGGACTACGGGACGTCCTTCATAACATAGGAACATAATAACCCTAATAGAGTATAGCATTAATGTGTCATAAGGCTCCAACAACACCTCTAGTATATAGAGGAGAGCAAGGGCCAAGACAAGCAACCGGGCTCACCCTCATAGTCATAAGTATACAATAAAGAAAAAAGAGTCTTAATGCATATCATAAGGTTCAAAGTGATTGTCCCCGGAATTGAGGACTCATCAACTAGCTTTGAGTAGGAGTACTAGCCACGAGGAGGAGGATGATCAATCGGTACTCCGGTCCCTACATGATAACATCATGTAGGCATAAAGTATGCGTTAGTACATTTGAATGTACTAAGTATATAGGATGAAATGTAACAAGAGATAAGTAACATAAGCGGAATGCATAAGCATAGGCAATGAGTAGCATATAGCAATATGGCATGCATAAATGATGCTTAGAATAAATCAAACTTATAAGAACATAATACATGTGTAAGGAGAGACAACAAATATAGAATATCCAAGGTCTACCACCCTCTTGGAGAGGCGAATGAGGTACGAACCCCTCAATATGATTGATTAGGTACAAACCCCCAACATGGTTGCACGGGCCTACCATCTCCCAAGCAAGGCGATCAAGGTACAAACCCCCCAATTGTGGTTGCATAGGCCTGCTACCTTCCGAGCGCGGCGATTGAGGTACAAACTCCTCAACATGGTTACCCGGGCGTACAACCCCCTCATGTAAGGCTTGGACAATTCTCAACACTATAGAGAAAATAACCTATACGTACATTCCTTTCATCATCATAAAGTCATTCAACTCATAAGACATGCATTAGACCTTCAACATCTTAAGAATTTATAACCAGACATTTTATCAAACAGTTGGGGGGTGTAGTGATAGTGTAAAACTATGCAATTCAAAAGTGAAATCATGCAAGAAAATTAATGTAAAACCACCCAACAATACTTGGTAACAGCCTCAAGCAATACACATCAAAACCCTTTATTAAATCCAACAATAGATCAAAGATTTATAGCCCTAAACATGCTAAAATAGTCACAATTTCATGAAACCCCAACATAGTTTGTAGTCAAATTCATAATAAGGAAGACTCATAAGTAAATCAACTTAGAATCATGCAATTTAGGTAAAAGGAAAGCTTGGGTACTATGGTGAAAGGATCCAATGGTTGAAACTCACATACCTTGACTTTGGAGAATTCCTTGATGAAGATTGGAATGAATGGAGACTTGAAGCTTGGATGAATTCTTTAAGATCTGGAAGAGATTTGGACACTTTAATTTTGGGAGAAATATTAATCTAATGGTTTGAGAGAGTATTGGGGAATGTCTTGTATAATATGAAGGTAAAATATAGCTAAGTATAGGTATTTTCACGCATAGGAAGACTTAGGCCCAAGACCCAAAAGCCTCGGACCGAACTAATAAAACTGGGCAAAAATAACACTAGTCCGCGATGGAGGCGCGTCACGGTACCATCGCAGACAGACAATGTACCTTGGACCGAGATAAAAATCATTGGCAACAAAATATACAGTTTTGCATTTGGTCCGTGATGCGGACCTATTGCGGAGGCAAATTTTACACTGGTCTGCAAAGACTGCATGTTGCAGTACCATCGCAGATTACTATTGTTTTACGCAAACTTAGAAAAATCAAATTTCGCTATGGTTGCTCCAAAGTTGAGGTTAGACCCATTTTCCACCTAATTTTTTCCCCTGATCAAAAATATGAAGTCATATTTTTGATATCATGCACAAATTTTGAGATATATAAAAAGTATGATTCCAGGCACTTTTGAGGCACATTTTTGAGCATTTTCAGGGACTGTTTCACTTAGAATGTGCATTGACTACCGACCACTCAATAGGATCACAATAAAGAATACGTAACCTTTACCAAGAATTAATAATTTGTTTGACCAACTTCAAGGGGCTAGTCACTTCTCTAAGATTGATCTTCGGTCAGGGTATTATCAAGTGAAGGTGAGGGAGTGTGACATTCCGAAGATAGCCTTCTAGACTAGGTATGGGCATTATGAATTTGTGGTTATGTCTTTTGGGTTGACCAATGCACCGGCTATCTTCATGGATATTATGAATAGGGTCTTTAAACCCTACCTTAATTTATTTGTGGTGGTTTTCATTGATTCTATTTTGATAGTGAGGAGGAGCATATGAGTCATTTGAGGTTGGTGTTGCAAAAATTGAGAGAAGAGAATTTGTATGCCAAATATGAAAAGTGTGAATTTTGGTTGAAAGAGGTTACCTTTCTAGGTCATGTCATGTCGAAGGATGATATTAAGGTGGATCCTAAAAAGATCGATGTGATTGGAAATTGGCCCCGTCGAATATTAGAAGCTTCTTGGGCTTAGGGGGTTACTACCAATGATTTGTGAATGAATTCTCTTCTATTGCTTCCTCCCATGTGGAATTTGACCCAAAAGAAGGCTAAGTTTGTATGGACCGATGAGTGTGAAATGAGTCTCTAAAGCTTGAAGGATACGCTAGTCTCCGCTCCTATCTTGTCTCTAGCGGAAGGGTTTGTTGTGTATTTTGATGCCTCCTGAATTGGTTTGGGTTGTGTTTTAATGCAAAATGGTAAGGTGATAGCCTATGCTTCTAGAGAACTTAAGGTGCATGAAAAATATTATCCTACTCACGATCTTGAATTGGCTGCCGTGGTATTTATTTTGAAAATTTATCGTCATTATTTGTATAGAGTGCATGTTGAAGTGTTTACCGATCATAAGAGTCTCCAATATGTGTTCACTCAAA
>DF365112.1:12747-27300 GCA_000787875.1 Solanum virginianum
GTTAGGAAGAGTCACGACCTCCACCCACATTGAGACATAATCCAAACCAACTAGGATGTACTTGTTTTTATTTGAGCTAACAAATGGTCCTATGAAGTCTATCCCCCATACATCAAACAACTCAATCACTAAAATAGGGTTTTGTCACAACCCAAGCTTAGGGCCTAGATGTGATCAACGAATGGGGATGCACCTCTAATTGTTTCACCTATGGTGGCACGTAGTTCTAGGACTTAGGGACTCACCTCTAGTCCACTAGGTGCTATGTCTAATCTCAATGAATATATAAGATAATTATACTTTAATAACTTGCAATAAAGATAGAGACATGGAACGAGTAGCTCTTAACATCATTGACCTCAAATGGTGAGTCTAACTTCAATCATAAGAATGGGATTTGTCAGTTGAAGGAAGAGGGGATGTCTTTATACATACTCCATCAGGCAATAAATGGATGTTGGAAGATGTCAGATATATTCCTTATCTCAAGAAGAATTTGATTTCTATTGGTCAGTTGGCTAACTCAGGTTTTACAATAGTGTTTGGAAATAGTTCATGGAAGGTTGTGAAAGGTGTATGGTTGTAGCACGTGGCACAAAAACAAGAACATTATACACCATTGAAGGATGTATAAACCTAGCTATCATTACTGACAATGTTTGCAGATTCAAGTCTATGGCATAATAGACTTGGACACATGAACATCAAAAGAATGAAAATACTGGCTAAAAAGGGAGTCTTGGGACGTCTCAAATCTGTTGATTCAGATTTTGGTGAAAGTTGTTTTATGGGAAAGCAGAAACGTGTCAATTTCATGAAGGTTACAAGACAAACTAAGAAAGAATGATTACAAATGGTCCATACTGAAGTATGGGGACCATCTCCAGTTTCATCACTTGGTGGCTCTAGATTTTATGTAACTTTCATTGATGATTTCAGCTGGAAAGTTTGGGTCTACTTCATGAAACACAAGTCTGATGTGTTTTCCAACTTTAAGAGATGGAAGGCAGAAGTTGAGAATCAAATGGGGCTAAAAATCAAATATTTGAGGTCAGACAATGGCGGAGAGTATGACTCATCAGAATTCAAGACATTCTCTGTAGCTAAGGGAATTAGACTGATGAGAATAGTCCCAAGCAAGACAAGACATAATGGTGTTGCTGAAAGGATTAACAGAATATTGAATGAGCGTGCACGAAGTATGAGAATTCATTATGGGCTACCTAAGACATTTTTAGGTAGATGCAGTAAACACAACAACATACTTGATTAATCATGGTCCATCAGTTCCATTGGGATTTAAGATTCATGAAGAGGTATCAACAGGAAAGGAAATCAAGTTGTCATACTTAAGGACCTTTGGATGTGTTGCTTATGTTCACATTGATCCTGAGAAAATAGACAAGCTTGATGCTAAGTTTGTGAAGTGTCATTTCATAGGTTATAGTTTTGACGTGTTTGGTTACAGGTTTTGGAATGACAAAAATAGAAAAATCCTAAGACATTATGACGTGACATTTGATGAAATTTTTTCAAAGAGAACAACAAGAAGGACTCAAAGATTGTAAAGCAAGTAGGAGTTGAGATGGAAATTGCACCTCGTCAAGAGGGTGTAACTCAAGAAACTCCAAAAACTGTTGCTGAAGAGCCAGAGGTGGAACAGTGACACCAGAACCGATGTTGAGGAGATCCTCTAGAACCATAAGAGAACCAGATAGGTATTCACCTTCATTATAATATTTGTTGATGACTAATGAGGGGGAACCCGAGTCTTTCAGTTAGGCTAAATAGGTGGAAGACTCAAGCAAGTGGGAGCAAGCCATGGATGATGAAATAAGCTTATTTGAAAATAATAATACTTAAGAGCTAACTAAATTGCCTGCTGAAAAAAGAGCCTTGTTGAATATATGGTTGTACAGAATCAAGCATGAATAAGATGGCAAAAGAGGATTCAAAGCTCGGTTAATGGTTAAAGGATATTCATAAAGGAAAGTTATTGACTATGCTAAAATATTTTCTGTTGTTGTGAAATTAACTACTCTATCTGAATTGTTTTAAGTATTGTGACTGCTGAAAATTTGCATCTTTGGAAAATGGATGTAAAAAAGGTGTTTTTACATGGTGACCTGGATAAGAAAATATATATGCAGAAGGGTTTGTAGTTCCAAGCAAGGAACACTTAGTGTGTAAGCTTGATAGGAGCTTGTATGGGTTGAAGCAGGCACCTAGATAGTGGTATATTAAATTTGACTCCTTCATGATCAAGAGTGGTTTTCATCGAAGTGAAAAGGATCAGTGCTGCTACTTCAAGAAAAATTCTCATTCTTATATCCTTTTACTCTTATTTGTAGATGATATGTTAATTGCAGGTTCTAGCATGAATAAGATAAACTATCTGAAGTCATGGTATTAGTTCCGTATCCCTCTACAGTTAGGAGATGGATGTATGCTATAGTCTTCATAAGCCCCGATATAGCACATGCAGTAGGATTTGTCAGCAGATATATGTCAAACACGGGGAAAGAGCATTGGGAAGCTTTGAAACGGCTTCTAAGATACTTGAAAGGCACATCTAATACTTCACTTTGTTTTGGCCATGGCATTATTATCTTGCAGGGATTTTTCGATGCTGATTTGAGTGGTGATGTGGACTTGGGCAAGAGCACATCTGGGTACATCTACACTCTAGGTGGTACAACGGTGAGTTGGATGTCAATTCTTCAAAAATGTGTTGCTCTTTCATCTACTGAGGTAGAGTATGTAGAAATAGCTTAAGCTGGAAAAGAAATTATATGGCTGGCAGACTATCCAGAAGAGTTAGGCAAAGGGCAGTAGCGGAAAACTCTCTACACAGACAGTCAGAGTGCCATACAGTTGTGAAAAACTAAGTCTATCATGTGAAGACAAAACATATTAGAAGACGGTACCATTTGACTCGCAAGTTAGTTGAAGATGGTGATATATGTTTGGAAAAGACAAAGAGTGCAAAAAATCTAACAAACATGTTGACTAAATATGTTGATGCTAGGAAATTAAGGTTGTATCGAACCTTGGTTGGTCTTTTGTAGTTGCTATAGAAGATGATTGTTGTGTTGTAATGAAAATATTAATGATGCAAATTTATTTTTCATTATTGTTGACTGGATCAGTCTCCAAGTGGGAGAATTGTTAGGTCGTGGAGCCTGATGTAATATTTAATGTACTATACTATTCATTCTCCATATAAAAATACATAGATTCATTTAATATATATATATATATATATATATATATATATATATATCCATATTACACCGGTAGAAGCTGCCAAGTAATTGGATGTTACCACGTTAAAATATTTGGTCTTCCATTTTTTAGAGAGAGAAGCTCTCACTTTTCTCTACTTCATCTCCTTCAAACAAGATTTTCATCACTTCTTCCTTTGATTTCTCAATAGATCTGGTGTAGATCCTGACATACAATACTTGCTATGGTTGTGGTGAAGTGGGTCATTAGGTGATTACTTATCCTCGTGCTCAAAACAAAGGTAGAGATAGTCATCCACAAGGCCAAGGTGCAAATACGGGTCAAAAGGAGAGAGCAGGCCACAAAGGGGGTGCTCCAAGGCAAAATAGATTCTATGCTCCTCAAGGAAGACAAGGAGTGGATGAGGTTCCCAATGTCGTCACCGATGTGTTAAAGGTTTTTTAATTTTTAAGTGTATGCTTTGATAGACCCGGGTGCTACTCTTTCTTATATTATTCCTTTTGTTGCCAAAAAGCTTCATGTTAGTCCCGAATCATTGTGTGAACCTTATCAAGTGTCAACCCCCATTGGAGAGTCCATTGTTTTTAGAAGAGTCTATATTAATTTTTCCATATTCATCTTGCATTGTCACAACCCAAGCCTAGGGCCTAATGTGACTGACGAATGGGAAACCCAAAGGGATCCCAACAAGCCTCATAGCATATCATTACACATCCTTAGTCGTGGAAGCAATGTAAGACAATGTAAGAAATATAAACAAGGGAAATTGGGACTAAGGGAGAGAGAGATTTATACTTAAATAGTATGAATATCATAAGTGAGTCAATGCTCAAGCATAATACATAACATATTCCACAACACCTCTACTACATAGATAAAAGTGAGGGCCTAGACAAGCAACCAGACTCACCATCATAGTTAATAAATATATAAGAGAAAGATAGTCTTAGAATATAGTATAAGAGAATAGTCATTGTCCCTGGAATGGAGGACTTACCAAAGGTGAACTTGAACAATCTGTCTAGCCACAAGAAGAATCAATAGGAGCTTTGTTTCCTACATGGTAACATCAAGTAGGCATAGAGTATGCGTTAGTATGTTTGAATGTACTAATTATGTGGGATGGAATGCAACAATAGATAAGCTTCACAGTCAACATGCATAACAATAGACAATAGGCATGATATAGTAATGTGACATATATGATCCATTAAGTAAAACATGTTTAAGCAACTCATGCTTATACAGGGTATCATTAGTGAAGCATAGACCTACTAGATTTCCAAAGTATAAACCCCTTGGTCGGTTGATGATGATCTGACCACATCACCCAGGTGGTGTGGTACGAACCCCTCTCATGGTTGATGATAATAACACCTTATCACCCTGGTGGTGAAGTATAAACCCCTCACATGGTTTGGTGAGTACGAACCCCCACCTCAGTTGATGAGTACAAACCCCCACCTCAGTTGATGAGTTCAAAAGCCCATCTCGTTTGATGATGATCTCACCCCCTATCACCTTGGTTGTGTGGTACAAAACCCTCACATGGTTTATGGGTATAAACCCCCACCTCGGTTGTCTGGGCTCTTAGTCCCTCAGATTGGGCATGGTCTAATGTAACACTTTATATAGAATATGTCATGTACGTAAGTTCATTTCATAATTAAAACAACATTAATATCATAACTCATGCTTTGGACCTTTAACTCCTCAAGAAATCACATCCGGATATTTTATCAAACACCTTGGGGGTGTGTAATGGGGGTAAAAGACCATGCAATTTAGAGATGAAATCATGCAAAAAAATCTGTAATAAAATCATCAATCAACATCTTGCAACACCCCCAAGATATTCACATCGAATCAATAGTAGATCCAAGATTTGGAGCTCAAAACATGCTAAATCAACCATACTTTCATGAACTAAAAGAAATGTGCAGTAAATTTCTCAATATACAACACCCATATATAAAATCAACTTTAAATCATGAAATATTAGTAAAAAGAAGGTTTAGGCACCATGGGTTGAAGCAACCAATGGTTCAACACCACATACCTTGACTTTGGAGAGCCCTTGAAGAAGATTGAAAATGGAGACTTGAAGCTTGAATGAGATCTTTCATGAAATCCTTAAGATTAGAGACATTTTGGGACTTCAAGGTGACATATGAGTCTAATTGTTTGAGTGAGTATTGGAGAATGTTTAGGATGATATGAGGGAGAAATAAGGCTAACTATAGGTAAAAGCATGTATGGAGACCCAAGACTTAAAATTCTTGGACTAAAATAAAAAAATAGGACCACAATAACACTGCTCCGCATCATGGACGCGACACAGATACTCAGTGGAAATCTGCATCTCTGCAACAAATAACTTCTACGAAAATGGGCATAAATTCTTCATTCGAAGTCCGAATGAGGTGAAACCAAGTGCGTTAGAAATCAAATTCAAAGGGCGTTAATTTGGTAGGTCTTGGGACACCTAATTCTTTGTGTGCTAAGAGATATGCTCCTTCAAAGTTGACTCTCCTTAATAGCATTTTTTTTGTAATTTTTGAATTTTGATACGGTTGCTCTAAAATTCGGGTTATACCCATTTCCCACTCAAATTGACCCCCTAAACACAAATATGAAGTTGGATTTTTAAAATAAGCAATGGATTTTTAGATATAAGAAATTATGATTCTGGGCACTTCCGAGGCACATTTTCGGGCACTTTTTGGGGTCATTTCAATATAAATCACGCACGGATATTGAGATCTATAGAAATTATGATTCCAGACATTTTCGAGGCACATTTTCGAGCACTTTTTGTGGTCGTTTCAATATCTCCCCCTTAGGGACATTTGTCCCCAAATTTCAAAGAAACGTACAAGAGAAGAGTAATCATAAAGAGATCAGCCCCAACAAGAATGTAACATTACTTTTAAAACACCATTTTCAAAATCTCAACATAAGTGTAACATCACCATAAGTTTGCCAACTTAAACATGAATGCATATGAATGACATAGGGATGAAACATAATGCTTGGAATCATAAAAGAGTACTTGACATGTTATCATAAGCTTAAATAGAATTATAGAGATATGGATATTGCTCCTTCATGCCCGCTCTGGCTCCCCGAGAGACACATACGAATAAACAACTCTTCCAAAGTGCCTTTGAAGAATACTATACTACATCATTATCAATCAACTTCACCACTCATCCATCCAACACCTCCATCGAGACCTTCTCCTAAGCCAACTTACCCTCTATAACACCAGCAACCTCAAAGTGTTCTATAACACTACAGTCACCAACACATCCCCTCAACATAGAAGCATGAAGAACCGGACAAACCAATATCTACACCCAAAGGCAATTCCCAAACTTTAAGCATTCTTTACTAACCTCCCTCTACACCCTATAAGAACTCACAAACCATTAACTCAACTCCCTTATTACCAAAACAAACCTCACTCCTCATAAGTAAAACTTTCAGAGTGACCCAACAAGGCCATTTCTCGCACTCCAAACCATCTAACCGGGAACATACAATGCCTACTATAAGGGCTTGCTTTACTCATGAACCTAGATAGTTCCAAGCCTTATGCCACCTCTCCAATTTCTCCTCCAAACCCTATAAAGGCCCACAAACCTTAACCCGATTGCCAACCTTAAACACATCTAACCCACTTGGTACCATGAACCACCATCTCCCCTTTGGGAGACAACTTCCACTCTACCATTTTTTCCACCTGAGGCTTCCAACTCTAATAAGTAGAATCAAGGCCTTGCCTAATCTAGTCCTCTTAACCCAAGAATATTTGGAACCATCAAAAATATCATACTACCATTCTCAACATCCTTCAACCTAACTCCCTATCAAGCCGACCAATGGACTCTACTAGACATCTCCTTACCACCATTATTTGCACACACTAGGCTACTTAGAGTACCAACCACAACACTAGCCTTACTGAAAAAACTGATAACCTTCTTGTTGAGGATACTCAACTCATACCTATCATATTTAGCAACCAATCCCCTCATCATCCAAGACTTGCACCACTACCCCCAAATAATTCACAAGCTCTAAATAAATCAATACCTCCTCACTAGAGACCACCACAAACATATCAAGGTAGGGTTTCTTACCCATCATATTACAACCTCACGGGTTCTGCACTCATTAGAAACATGCTATGCAAGTAGCTTAAACTAACCATTGACCCTCAACACAATAAGCTAAGTTGTCATCCCACAAGAATACTTATAATACCATGTTCCTACTTTAAAAGAGGCAATAGTCATTTTCCAAATCATTTCAATGCACAATTTATCTTAAAAGCCAAACACTATTTATAATATTTCATACTTAGGTTCAAATGCCAAAATCATAATTTAACAGTCATAATACTCATGTATAGGAATAGCCCATTGATATACAAAATGGTGCAAGCACCTAAAATGCTTAAAGAGCTAAAATCAAAGACATATATGTGATCACAATATTGTCATAGCCAACTTTTTTATCAAAATCATACCATAAAATGAAATTGGGCTTACCCATAACATATTTTTTCAAAATAATCTGTGTACATGAATTTATATGGTATGAACAATGAGGAAATGAAATGGGTAATTAAGACTCCATTTAAAAATCAATATTTATAATATGATGTTGAAGTGAAAATATAATTAATTCCATATTTAAATCCATAGTGTAATTTCTCATGCATAAATAATTCAAAAAGGGAATATGCATACTTATAACTTCATAAGCCCAAAGTAAATCCTCATATAACAGTTTCAGTCATATTAAAATCATCAAATGAAAACTACCCATGCATCAGTAGAATTTTAGGAATCATAATATTCAAATCCCAAATTAAAATAAGTAAAATTCGTGTAGGTTTCCTTGAAAATAATTTTGGTCTCCTCGATCGACAGGGATCAAGGATCGACCCACATACACATGAATCCTACTAGCACCAAGGAATAACACAAGAAATAGCAACTTGCAGATCAATCAAAACACCCTACTCAAAACATCAGTCACAACATGGCCTTACATAGGGTCAACTAAGTCATAGGAGCAATAATAGAAGAGAACATACTCATAATCTCTGGTAATAGCCCACTAAACCCAAGAGGCTCCTAATATCCAATGAAGTGAAAGGTCAAGGTTAATCTCTAATAACCTTCATCTTACTAAGGTCCACCTTAATACCATCATTCGGCACCACAAAACTTAGGAAGGCAACCTCTTACCACCAAAATTCTCATTTCTCCTACTAGCAGTCAACCTTCTTCCTTAACCTTGTAGTACTACCCTCAATTGACTCACATGTACTACCTCCTTAGGGAATGAACCACATTATCATCACTAAAATCACCATAAAGTTATCAGTGTATGGACTAACGATCTTACTCATGAGATTTGTAGGCATAACCAGTGTACTAGTCAAACCAAAGGACACTACCCCAAAATTAAAAATATCAGAAAGGACATTCAAAGCCTCATCCACCACCACCAACATTCTATAGACAAAATAACTTAGATTCAACATCTCTAATTCTTACAAGATGACAAATGCAACCCCTTAAAGACTAATTGTACCTTAGGGCATAAAATAGACCTACCTCCGTTGCTACCATTTAACAACCTCCCACTCAAAGACGGGCTCATTAGGGAATTGAGGTAGCTCTATGGGTTCTACTACCAAGGAGATACAAATGCATGCAACTATTTCATCCCAAGTACAACATCAAAATGCACCACATCAAATTCAACAAGCCACAAAGCAAGACCTAATGCAATACTAACCTGGATCAATACCTATGAACTTTCTAGGAATAATATACCAAACCATGAGAATTGAAACTAAAGATCCACATAACCACTTGGGCACACAAGAAACCCACCATCAACTAAAAGAATAGAGAAGAAATAGTGAAATTTGGATCTATCAAAATCAAAATATTTTGCTTACCTTCCTTTGCCTTCATCCTTAAAGAGACATGATCAACTAAAAAACAAAGAACATTCGTTAGAGGGGAAAGCACTATCTCGCTTCTAAAGCATGATATAGACCATGATGAAGGGAAGCATGGTATCATAGTCTCCTACTCATAGTTGTGGTATCCAACACAACCATGAATAAGACTCTAATCAACGTGGTGTGTTAGACTCCGAGGATCTATCAACCTAGAGCTCTGATACCATGTTTGTCACGACCCAAGCCTAGGGTCTAGACGTGATCGGTAAATGGGGAACCCGAAAGGACCCTAAATAAGCCTCATAACATATCATTCCACATCCTTGGTCATAGAAGCAATGTAAAACAATGTAAGAAATATAAACAATGGGAATTGGGACTAAGAGAGAGAGAGATGTATACTTAAATAGCTTGAATATCACAAGTGAGTCAAAGCTCAAGCATAATATATAAATGTCCAACAACACCTCTACTACATAGATAAGAGCAGAGAGCAAAACAAGCAATCGGGCTCACCCTCATAGTTAATACATATATGAGAGAAATATAGTCTTAGAACATAGTATAAGAGAATAGTCATTGTTCCCAGAATGAAGGACTTACCAAAGGCTAACTTGAACAATACGTCTAGCCACAAGAAGAATCAATAGGAGCTCTAGTTCCTATATGGTAACATCATATAGGCATATAGTATATGTTAGTATGTTGGAATGTACTAAGTATGTGGGATGCAATGCAACAATAGATAAGCTTCATAGTCAACATGCATAACAATAGATAATAGTCATGATATAGTAATGTGACATGTATGATCAATGCATAAGTAAAACATGCTTAAGAAACTCATGCTTATATAGGGTATTATAAGTGAAGCATAGACCAACTAGATTTCAATAGTATAAACCCCTTAGTCGGTTGATGATAATTTCATCCCATCACCCTAGTGGTATGGTACGAACTCCTCACATGGTTGATGATAATTACACCTTATCACCCTGGTGGGGAAGTACAAACACCTCACATGGTTTGATGATTACAAATCCCAACCTCTATTGATGAGTACAAACCCCTACCTCGGTTGATGATGATCTCACCATATCACCCTAGTGGTGCGGTACGAACCCCTCACATGGTTGATAATATCATACCTTATCACCCTGGTGGTGAAGTACAGACCCCTCACATGGTTTGATTAGTACAAACCCCCACCTTGGTTGATTAGTACAAACCCCTACCTCGATTGATGATGATCTCACCCCATCACACTGGTGGTGTGGTACAAACCCCTCACATGGTTGATGAGTGCAAACCCCCACCTTGGTTGTCCGGGCTCTTAGTCCCTAAATTGGGCATGGTCTAACGCAACACTTTATATAGAATATATCATGTACATAAGCTCATTTAATCATTAAAACATTATTCATATCATATCTCATTCTTTAGACCTTCGACTCCTCCAGAAACCACATCCGGACATTTAATCAAACACCTTGGGGGTGTGTAATAGGGGTAAAAGACCATTCAATGTAGAGATGAAATCATGCAAGAAAATCTGTAGTAAAATAATCAATCAACACCTTGCAACACCCCAAGACATTCACATCAAAACTCCTCATCAAATTCAATATTAGATCCAAGATTTGGAGCTCAAGACATACTAAAACAACCATACATTCATGAACTAAGATCATTGTGCAGTAAATTTCTCAATATACAAGATCCACATGTAAAATCACATTTAAATCATGAAACATTAGTAAAAATAGGGTTTAGGCACCATGGGTGGAAGGACCCAATGGTTCAACACCACATACCTTAACTTTGGAGAGCCCTTGAAGAAGATTTGAAATGGAGACTTGAAGGTTGAATAGATCCTTGATGAAATCCTTAAGATTGGTCTTCAGTTTGGGACTTGAATTTAGGGTGAAATATGAGTCTAAGTGTTTGAGTAAGTACTGGGGAATGTTTAGGATGATATAAGGGTGAAATAAGGCTAAGTATAGGTAAAACGATATGGGTAGTCTAGCTCATGTTGATGATGGTGGCAAAGAGGTGGCTAGAAAGTTTATTGGTTGGCTAGATTAGGGGTTAGGTTGGATGAAGTTGATATGGGAAACCCTTGGGCCCAAGAATTGAAAGTCTTCAACCGAAATAAAAAAATAGGACCACAATAACACTGGTACGCATCGCCTCACTGGAAATCCGCATTTCTACACAAATAAATTCTATGAAAACGAGCATAAATTCTTCATCCGAACTCTGAATGAGGTGGAACCAAGTGCGTTGGAAAGCTAATTCAAAGAGATTTAATTTTGTAGGTTGTGGGTCATCCAGTTCTTTATGTGCTAAAAGATATGCCCCTTCAAAGTTGACCCTCTTAAACAACTTTTTTTGTGTTTTTAGGTTTTGATCCAAATGCTCTAAAAGTCGTATTAGACCCTTTTTCCACTCAATTTTATCACCTAAACAAGAATGTTAAGTCATATTTTTGAAATAATGAATGAAATTCTAGATATATGGAAATTATGATTTCGGGCACTTCTGAGGCACATTTTCTAGGCACTTTTTGGGGTTGTTTCATGCATAAAATCTTGCCTTGTGATTTTTTTGAGGTATATTGGATGGATTTTGATGTCATTCTTGAGATGGATTAGTGGCATGCATATTATGCTTCTATTGATCATAGAACTCGTAGGGTTAAAATCCAATTCCCTAATGAACCCATCCTTGAGTGAGAAATTTGTGATGTGGTGGTCAAGGGTAGATTTATTTCTTTCCCCAAAAGTTGATTTCTAAGGTTTGTCTCTATGTTCTTGTGTGGGTTAGGGATATTGAGTCTAAAGTCCTACCTATTGAGTCGGTCTTGGTGGTTAATGAGCTTTCTAATTTCCCGATGAGCTTTCCAATGTCCTCCCGAAAGGAAAATAGATTTTCATATAGAGCTCCTTCCCGATACTCAACCTATTTCTATTTCACCTTATTATAGGCTCCGACAGAGTTGAAGGAGAAATTGAGGGATTTGTTGGAGAAGGGTTATATAAGGCCTAGTAAGTCACCTTGGGGTGCACCAATGTTATTTGTGAAGAAAAAGGATAGATCTCATAGAATATGCATTGTTTATCGGCAACTTAATAGAGTCACCATAAATAACAAGTACCCTCTACCAGGGATTCATGACCTTTTTGATCAACTTCAAGGGGATAGTCACTTTTATTAGATTGATCTTTGGTCAAGGTATCACCAAGTGAAAGTGAGGGAGTGTGACATTCCCAAGATGACTTTTGAACTAGGTATGGGAACTTTGAGTTTATGGTTATTTCCTTTGGGTTGACAAATACGCTGACTATATTTATGGATCTTATGAATAGGGTTTTTAAACCCTACCTTTACTTGTTTGTAGTGGTTTTAATTGATGATATCTTGATTTTTTACCATTGTGAGGAGGAGCATATAAATTACTTAAAGGTGGTATTGGAAATCTTGAGGGAGGAGAGTTTGTATGCTCAATATGAAAAATGTGAGTTTTTGTTGAAAGAGGTTGCTTTTCTAGGGCATGTGATGTCGGGTGATGGCATTTCTTTAGACCTTCGACTCCATGAAAAATGTGAGTTTTTGTTGAAAGAGGTTGCTTTTCTAGGGCATGTGATGTCGGGTGATGGCATTAAAGTAGATCCTAAGAAGACGGAGGTGATTAGAAATTGGCCTAGACATTTTACTCCATCAGACATTAGAAATTTCTTGGGTTTGGAGGGTTATTACTGGAGGTTTGTAAATGGTTTCTCTTCTATTGCTTCTCCCCATGACTAAGTTGACCCAATTGAAGATAAAATTTGTGTGGATCGAAGATTCTAAAAAAAATTTAGGGTAAGCTTGTCTCCGCTCCTATCTTGTCTCTACCGGAAGGGTGGGAAGGGTTTATTATATATTGTGATGCCTCAAGAATTGGTTTGGGGTGTATTTTGATGCAAAGTGGTAAGGTCATAGCATATACCTCTAGACAACGTAAGGTGCATGAGAAGAATGTCCAACCCATAATCTTTAATTGGCGGCCATGGTATTTGCTTGGAAAATTTGGCATCACTACTTGTATTGGGTTCATGTTGATGTGTTCATAGACCATAAGAGTCTCCAATATGTGTTCACCCAAAAAGATCTTTACTTGAGAAAAATAAGTAGTTAGAGCTCCATAAGATTGTGATATGAGTGTGCATTATAACCCTGGCAAAGCTAATTATATGGCCGATGCTTTATGTATGGTGTCTATGGGTAGTCTAGCTCATGTTGATGATGGTGGCAAAGAGGTGGCTAGAAAGTTTATTGGTTGGCTAGATTAGGGGTTAGGTTGGATGAAGTTGATAATGGTGGTGTAGTGGTTGTTGATAGTTCTAAATTTTCCTTGATTTAGGAGGTAAAGGTAAAACAAAATCTTGACCCCGCCTTGCTAGAGTTGAAGGCCTTGGTGAGAGATGGTAAAGTGGAGGTTTTCTCACAAGGAGAAAATGGTGCCCTTAGGTACCAAGGTAGATAGTGTATGCTCAAGGAGGGCGATTTGAAAGAATTGATCTTGAAGGAGGCCTATAATTAATCCTATTCCATTCATCCCGCTTCTACAAAGATATATAAAGACTTGAGGGAGGTGTATTGATGGGTAGTATGGAGAGAGACATTGCTATGTTCATATCTGGATGTCACAATTGCCAATAAGTGAAAGCCGAACATCAAAGGCTGGGTGGCCTAGCCCAAAATATAGAGATTCCTACTTCGAAGTGTGAGGAAATCAACATGGATTTTGTTGTTGGGTTGCCTATGACTAGGAAATATTTTGACTCTATTTGTCTTATTGTGGATTGAATGACAAAGGCGGCTCACTTCTTACCGGTCAAAACAACTTAACAACTTATGCTATCGATGATTATGCCAAGTTGTATATACATGAATTGGTTAGATTGCATGTGGTGCCCTTGTCTATCATTTAGGATCAAGGTGATCAATTGACTATTCACTTTTGGAGGTCCTTCAAAAGAGATCTCGGTACCAAGGTTCATGACCTTTCATCCTCAAACGAATGGTCAAGCTGAGAGGACTATCCAAACTCTTGAGGCTATGCTTAGAACTTGTGTTTTGGAGTTTAAGTGTAGTTGGGATGAACATCTTTGACTCATTAAATTTGCTTACAACAATAGCTACCACTCAAGCATTGTATGGCTCCTTTTGAAGCTATTTATGGTAGGCATTGTAGATCATCGGTTGGGTGGTTTGAAGTTAGGTAAATAGCTTTACTAGGTCCGAATTTGGTCATGGAAGCCCTGGTGAAGGTG
>DF365111.1:4396-33596 GCA_000787875.1 Solanum virginianum
GTGGACACTTAGCATAGCAGGAGGCTAGCCAATTCATTCCCATAATTATATCAAAATCAGTCATGTCTAACTCCATCAAATCATCCCGAGTACAAAGACCACATACAGCGATCGGATAATCTCTATAAATTCTGCTAACAATAACAGATTCTCCTACTGGTATTAATACCTTACAGGGCTTAATAAGTTCAGATAACATGTCAACAGTGCAAGCAACCAATGAAGAAATGTATAATAAATTAGAACCGGGATCAATCAACACATACATGGCTCGCAAACAAACATATAATATACCTGTAATAATGTTAGCTGACGTCTCTTGGTCCTGCCAGCTGGATAAAGCATAGATGCGGTTAGCAGGACCACTAGAATCAGAAGCTGCACTATGACCCCTACCACGTGCTGTCGAGGGTGAAGTACCCCGCCCCGTAGGATGCATAGCAACTGAAGCAGTAGAGGAAGCTCCAGCCACACCCGATGTCTGGGTCACTCTCCCTACACCACCTCTCTCAAGACAGTCTCATATCTGGTGACCCCGGTGCCCACATGCAAAGGAGGCTCCTGTTGCCCAAAAACACTCTCCTGAATGTCGTTTCCCACATTGCTAACATAGGGGTCTGGAGAACCCTGACTGACTGCTGGGACCCAGTCCCATCCCTGTCTGGCTGGCGCCTGTCGATCTCCTACCCGGGGTCTGAGAAGGGGCACTCCGAGATGGTCGAGGGGGATGACTGCGCTGCTACGACTGAAACTGCCCACCTCACTGCTCTGAAGTAGAATCAGTTGATCTAGCTCTCTTTGCCTGCTCCCTGTCATATACTCCCTCCGTCTGATGCCCTCGGCGACGACCCTCCATCCCCTGGGAGTGCGCTTGTATACGAGCAATGTCTACCCCAGGAAAGGCCGCCATTACTAGACAACTATCGGCATAATAAGAATCCAGACCCATAATATAACGATGAATCCGATCAGACATGCTAGCAACATGGGTTGGCGCATAACGGGCCAAGAAATCAAATTCTAGATTATAAGAATCCAGACCCATAATATAACGATGAATCCGATCAGACATGCTAGCAACATGGGTTGGCGCATAACGGGCCAAGAAATCAAATTCTAGATTATACTTCCGAACTGATCAGTCTCGTTGCCTCAACCTTAGGAACTGGTCTTCCCTGGCGCACCGGATTTCAGGAGGTAGAAAATGGGCCAAGAATGCATCTAAATATTCGTGCCAAACTGCAGGCGGGGCACCCTCATTTCAGAAGGTAGAAAATGGGCCAGGAATGCTTCTGAAAATTCATGCCAAACTGCCGGTGGAGTAGCCTCACCCCTGGATAATAACCATGCCTCATACCAGTTGGCTGCAACATCTTGTAATCTATAGGCTGCTACTCCACATATTCGGTATCTGATGCAACAACTACCCTCAAAGTCCATTATACCTGCCGAATAAACTCCTGGGGATCTTCAGAAGCTTTAGTCCCAGAAATTTCTGGGGTTCCCCAAGCTAAGAAATCACGGATCCGAGTACCGCCTCATTGTGCCATCTGACTGCTCCCAACCTCCTATCGGGGAGCCTGCTGGGCCATCAATTGAGTTAATATCTGGACGGGTGCCTCCCTTACTGCCCCCGTCCCTAAGTCTGGCTGAGGAACTAGAGGCACTGGCGCTATATCCTCCGAAGTAGATGGAGTGACCGAGCTCGCTGTAGGGGGTACCTCTTTCGGTTCAAGCTGCTCACGAGCCCGAGCAGCCCCTCGGCCTCACTGGGCCCCATATACTGCTGGAGGCCTGCCTATACGGCTAATAGATACTCTCCTTGGTGGCATATCTGAAATCAAATAATGTTATATCAGAAAAGAGGTTATCCTACTAACAGGGTTCTAACGCACGANAAACAGGACTCTACTAGACACGATCTGTGGACACTCAGAGGACAGACTGCTCTGATACCACTCTATCACGACCCAACCTATGGGCCGTGACCGACACCCGTTTGGGGCGTCCAAACCATATATTCAAAACAAATTCCAATATAGGTTACTATTCATTTTAGAAAATTTTGGCAGAGTTTCCTTTATAATACTAACTAGCCACCTGAAATAGAAAGTTCACAGCGACCCAGCAGATGTACTATAAACATAGATATGTAAATACGCAGGCCGACAAGGTCACCGTTGCAGTCCTGCCGCCTAATAATTGAGTATATGCACAGGCTATCCAGACAGGTGGCTAAGTTCTCTTTATACAAACATATGAACAAAATAAACCAGCTAATCGAGGGGAACCATACTCACACTATGTCCACAGACCCCTAAAACAGATATACAGAGTCAAACGATAGGACAGGGCACCCGTCATACCCAAAAGTGAAAGTAATGCAAAGTAGTAGCAAGTAAGTATACCAAAATACAGCTCCGGATTAAAGAAGCGCTTCAGACAGCAAATCGAACTCCTACTCGGGCGGTCTACTACCTTGTACGATAGATCCTGTGGGCATAAAGCACAGCCCCCGAAGAAAGGGGGTCAATACAAAAGACGTACCGAATATGTAAAGAAGGAAGTGCACATAGATAACAGAATAGCAAACTGAACATAGGCATAGTATTTTATTCTCGTGCAAACATCAACTAATAATAACTTCAGCTTATTTTCAAAGTATCAAAGAAATATTTGTAAGGATTTCGAAATATCAAATGGATATTAAACGGACTGAAATGATGGCAACCTCTAAACATGCGCCATCTCACAGCATAATATCGAATAGCTCAAATCCTAACATCTCCATACACCAAACAGAGGGTAGGACAGTGAGCCGGCGTCCCAGTGGTCACAGATCCTACGGCAAATGTGGCTTAGAGCCACCAGACAAAAGGCCTAATCACAGCATAACTCCAACTAAGCGAAGCGAGCCCTTGGGCGAAGCCGACCCCACCATATCCAACTACCTTCGGAAATATATATATATATATATATATATATATATATATATATATATATATAATATAAATGCGGGTTCTAACATCCTTCCTCCCTTACGGACATTCGTCCTCGAATGTCACACGAACCAGGTAAGAATTCATTCTTGTACACAATCTAACTATCATTTACGCAAGACCATAACCGGCCTGGGAACCGGTGAACGAGTTTATAGAGGCCCGAACAGAATAGAGCAGATCATGTGTATAAACAAATCATTTTCCCATTTTAAATTTAGCAATACTTTACTTGTGTCAAATTATTCATATTTGGGGGACAAGACATTTATTCCAAGCCTTTTTACTCATTCTAGGAACCAACATAGTACTTACATTCCCAAATAGACCAAAGTTGGCAACTATAGTTGTTCAAAAGGAATTACATTTAACTTGGAATGATTGAGATTCTGGAACATTGCATAGTAGTTTATATATACTAATTTTGACATGGATGCACTATAGCTCTCTTTGTCTGCTCCCTGTCATATGCACAAAAATTTCACCAGCATATCCTCTGCAAATTAACCTATCCCGGGGTTCCAATTGACCCCTCTAATCAACAGCAGCAGCCACAACAATCAACAACAACAATTCTAAGATAACTAGTAGCCATTTCGATTCTAAAATCCTGATAGCTTGCCAACTAACTTATTTCACCACGAAACTACAAAACAGGGCCAGAACTACCATCATATATACTTAACATGTTCAAAATACCTTTTCAAACATCAAAAGTCCGATTATAACCTCTTAGCGTCAAATGAAATCGTAAAGCGCTAGGAAGCATATTTTTACCTTTCCAATACAATAATGCAAAACTGATTAGCCCTCATATAATATAAATATATAATATTCTTAAAAACCTCAAGAAACCCCACAAAATGCAACGTAACACTCTATCATTCAATATTCATTTCTAGCGTCAAAACGTTCAAATTCTTCACTAAAAGAGCTAAATTCCAACCAAGTAATCTAGGATGCTTACTAGCTGTCTCTAATGTTATTTTAACCATACAAGAACCACTTTCAAGTTAAATAAATCTACAAACATGAATTTCCCACCATGAAAGCTTATTAACCTCCAAAACCCCTTTTTTGAATCTTATATTCCATAAGCTTAAAACTTAGTGGTTCAACCCATTTTTCTTGGTTCTTATACTGAATTAACAATCCCTAAGTCATTTACAAGCTTCAATTCAACTTAAAAGAAGAGAATATACACTTACTCAAAATAGCCCTTCAAACTTTCCCAACTTTGATTCCGGGTTTCTACGCGTTTTCTTGCCGAGCTATTGCTTCCACAATGCTCGGGGGACTCAATATACTAGGCTTGATAGCTTAGAACTGAAGAAGGAAGCAAAATCAACAATTTTTTGATTTCTACTGTAGCAACCCGTGAGGGTTGCTACTGTAGATAGGGGAAATGTTCTTCATCTCTTTTTTTCTAAGTCTTGGTTTGGAAATGTTTTTGCCCTTGAACAAGTATGTATAGATGTATATAATCTAAGGAGGGGAAAGTTTGAAGATGCTTCCTGAAGTATGTATACATGTACACATATTATAAGAAGACTTATTTGACCCCACAATATTATTATCAAGTATATTCTTGACAATTGTTTAGGTCCAGATAATTTCCTTGAAGATTTCCTGAAACCTTGTAGGAATATATATACATATATCCAAGTGTATACACACTCCTTTCTAAGAACCAAAATTTCCACTCAAACCCACATTATATTTAACTCATATTTTACCAATTGTAATGTAAATTTCAATTCGCAATTGGCTCAACGTACCAAAATGCGGGTTCTAACAAGTTGAGAGAGAAACTGGAAAGAAACTAAAATGTATTCGTACAGATAACGATAGTGAATATTATGGACCGTTTGACAAATATTGCAATCATCAAGGTATTGGACACCAGAAGACTCCTCCTAAGACTCCTCAGCTTAATGGTTTGGCAGAGAGGATGAACAGAACCTTGATGGAGAGAGTTAGATGTTTGCTTTCTGAAGCAAAATTGACAAACTCCTTTTGGGGGAAGGCATCATTGACTATTGCACATGTGATTAATCTATCTCCTACTGTGGCTTTGCAAGGTGATATTCTAAACAAAGTTTAGTATGGCAAGGATGTTTCTTATGACCATTTGAGGGTGTTTGGTTGCAAAGCATTTGTACATGTGCCAAAAGATGAGAGGTCAAAGTTAGATGCCAAGACAAGACAGTGCATCTTCGTTGGATATGATCTTGACAGATTTGGTTACAGGCTCTATGATCCAATTGAAAAAAAACTTGTGAGAATCCGTGATATTGTCTTCATGGAGAATCAAATAATTGAAGACATTGAGAAAGTGAAGAAGCTGGAATTCTCTAATTCTGATGGTGTGGTTCATATTGATGAAGTGCCTCATACAAGTGTGCCTGATGTTGGTGGGCTCGATGATCGTGATGAAGCCCAGGATCGTGTTCAGGATCAACATATTGATATTGATAACAACAATAATGGTGTTATTAATGATCCTCCAGCTCATAAAGTTGTGGACGAACCAAATATTCCTCTTAGGAGGCCTACAATACAGCGTGTTCCCTCGTCTCATTATTTATCAAATGAGTATATGCTACTCACTGATGGGGGAGAACCTGAATATTATAAGGAGGCTATGGAATATGAACACAAGAGTCAATGAGTAGAGGCCATGCAAGATGAAATGAAATCCTTGCATGAGAACCATACTTATGAGTTGGTAAAATTACCTAAGGGCATGAAAGCTTTGAAGAATAAGTGGGTGTTCAAAGTTAAAATTGAAGAACACACCTAGAAGCCCAGATACAAAGCTAGATTGGTTGTTAAGCGATTCAGTCAAAAAAAAGGTATTGACTTTAACGACATAGTTTCACCTATCGTGAAAATGTCCTCTATTCATACAGTTCCTTGACCTAGAAGAGAAAATTTATATGGAACAACCCGAGGGCTTCAAAGTAAAAGGTAAAGAAATTTTTTTGTGCAAACTCAAAAAGAGTCTATATGGCATAAAGCAAGCTCTTAGACAGTGGCACAAAAAGTTTGAATTTGTTATGGGGAAGCAAGGCTGCAAGAAGACTTCCTCAGACTATTGTGTGTTTGTACAAAAATTTTCTGATAGTGATTTTATCATCCTATTGTTGATTATGGGCAAGGATACTTCCAAAATTGACAAACTAAAGAATGAGTTGTGTAAGTCTTTTTCTATGAAAGACTTGCGCCATGCCAAACAAATTTTGGGCATGAGGATCACTTGTCTCAGAGATGAAAGGAAGATTTATTTGTCACAAAAGAAGTACATTGAATAGGAAAAGAGCATTGGGAAGCTGTAAAGTGGATACTCAGGTATCTTAGAGGAAGCACAGATGAATGTTTGTGTTTTAGAGGCTCTACTCCAATATTGAAAGGCTATACAAATGCTGATATGGCTGGGGACCTTGATAACAGAAAATCCACTACTGGATATTTATTTACTTTTTCAGAGGAGCTATATCATGGCAGTCAAAGTTGTAGAAGTGCGTTGCATTATCTACAACTAAAGCTGAGTATGTTGTTGCTACTAAAGCTAGTAAAGAGATGATATGACTTAAACAATTCCTTCAAGAGCTTGGATTGCAGCACATAGAGTATGCCGTCTATTGTGATAGTCAAAGTGCGATAGACTTGAGCAAGAATTCGATGTACCATGCAAGGACAAAACATATAGATGTGAGATACCACTAGGTTTCAGCCTCGAAAGAAGAATTGGGATCAAGTTTATGAGTATTGCAAGCATCAAGGTTATGTGAAGGATGATTGTAACAAATCTCTACAGATGAGAATCCTGCAGATATGCTAACCAAGGTTGTGACAAGAGACAAGTTTGAATTGTGCAAAGAACTTTTTGGCATGAGCTCTCTCTTAAAGGATGGAAGTACCTCCTTCTGGTAAATGGGTCTGGAGGGGAGATTAATGGGTCCACACCCATTTGCCTTCAAATTTGGTCAAGAAAGGCAGCTGCAATTTGCAAATGCAAATTGCAAACAACCTCTTCTCTGATTGGTCAAGAGAAGAGGTGGAGAAAAGTTTTTCTCCTATAAATAGAGAGCTTCTGCTCTCATTTCAAACACACCAAATAGAGAAAAAAAAGAGTCACAGAGAGAATAAAATACATCGAGTATTTTATCTGTGAGATATACCATAGACTATTTAATAAAAATAATTTGTGAAGAAAAATAGAGTGTGAATGATATTTTAGTAAGGTGAAAAATCAAAAGAAAGTATTTTTTTTGTGCGTGTAGAAGTCTTTGGGAGTATTGTACTCGTGCCAACACGATGTAAAATTCCTTACTATAGTAATATCGGTTACTCCTCTTGGCCCGTAGTTTTTTCCCTTATTTAGAAGGGTTTCCACATAAAATTCTTGGTGTTGTCATTTCCCATTTTTATGTCATATTTATTTTGTGTTAGTCCATATTTTTTCCCAACAGAAGGGTTAAACGAAGCTGTTAAAAAAGGGGATGCCGTGTTTGGTACTATCGACACCTGCTTAATTTGGAACTTAACAGGAGGTGTGGAGAACGGTTTGCATGTCACTGATATCTCCAATGCTTCGAGAACTATGCTGATGAATCTTAAGACCCTTGACAGGGATAAATCCACACTAGACACCTTCGAAATTCCTGCAAAGATGCTGCCAAAACTTATTAGCAATTCTGAGATTATTGGAAACATTGCCAAAGGATGGCCAATCACAGGAATCCCTATCTTGGGATGTCTTGGTGATCAGCATGCAGCAATGGTGCATCAATCTTGCCAAAAAGGTGAGGCTAAAACCACATATGGAACTGGAGCTTTCATACTTCTGAACACAGGTGAAGAAGTAATAAAGTCAAACCATGAGCTGCTAAATGGACTGAATATGTTCATGAGTTTATGGACAATAGAAGCTGAACTAAGGTATGGAGGACTAATACTTTCACTTTTCATGGTCCATTCAACTTTCATATGCAGAACAAGTGTAGAGAGGAAGGAGTAACAACATGTTCTGATAGGACTTCGTATTTGCATTGGGATGGATTTCGACTGACCGCTGAGGCTTTGGAGGACTTGATCGATGCGTTATTCAGTAAAAAAGGATTCATATTTCCAGAATTCAAGTTTGACGAAGAAACAAGAGCAGCAGTGATAAGGCGTCACTGGAGGAGTTAGAGATAATTGTTTATAGTCAGTAATGTCTATTGTTTCTTCACTAATCTGATTGATACAAAGGGAAGTGCCTCATTGCTTCGTATAATATGTACAGGGGCATGCCCTGACTATACTTTGGACTTGCATCAATTAAAAGTATCCTGATTCAATGCAAACATTATTCTAGAGGTGATTTAAATGTTTATTAAGTACTCTATTTATCTTGTTATGTTATAGATATTTCAACCTTATTCTTAAGACTAGGATTAACAACAAGTAACTACTTGATATGGTATTCCAATAAGTCAGACTGTTTTTCTCTTCCGTTTTTTGGGCAAAAGGATTTAGGAGCTATAGTAGTATGACTTATCATTTATGATTCGATGGTGGATAACTCTTTAACAACCTACACCTTTTAACGGCAGATGTGGTCTTTTAACCAAAGAACTCATAGGAATCCAATTAGAGTGAGCATAAATTACAAGCAATAGAGAAGAGAGACACTTCTTTGAAAGGATGAGTGCACTCAAGATAAATCTGAAAATGTTTACAATGAAAATTATTAACTGTTATACCTATTTTCTGATTGCAAGACCAGCTCCCAATATGCATATAATACTTGCATTTTGATTCATCACAATTACGTAGAAATTGGAGAAGCTTCGCCTTACGAATTTCTCTTTATTCCGTTCATCTTAGTTATGTTTGTTTTTTTTCCTAATTAATTATAGACATAGCAGACATAAAGATATTAAAATTAAATTGGATTTAGACTTAAAAAGACAATCTTAAGTTGTTTGGTAAAAGTCTTTTTACAATTTATTGTAAAAAAATTAGCACTTATTAAAATGGGATACACGTGCGACGCGTGTATCCAAAAACTAGTGTGTATATATATATATATATATATATATATATATATAGAAAGAGATTTTATTTTTTCCCCTACACATTGAACAAAAACAACTTACGAAGAATTTGATATATATATATATATGTAGTCTTCATGTTCTTGCATCTTTTTTTACTTTCAAATATACATATGGCTTTTCCAAAGTTCTTGTTAATGATCTTTTTACATTTTCTCTTTTTCTTGTTATTTGTTTTATCGTTTCCATGAACGTTCTTATGGTGCTTTCAATCCTTAGCAAGATCAAGAAAGCAAACAATGCAGCTAACTTTGAAAAAAAAGGCTCTTCCCTAGAATACGAATTGATAAACGAGTATATTGAGAGTGCTCACTTGTTATTTGTTTTATAGTCTTCATGAACATTCTTATGATGCTTTCAATTCTTAGTGATATTAAGGACGAATTGGAAAATGATGAGTAGATCGAAAAGCCAACTTGTTCGGTACGTACCCAAGAATTAAAGAAACATCTTAAATTAAAGTTTCATAAGGAGTTTGACCAATTAAAAATGGAGGTTAATTTCCTCTTCATCAAATATTCATTCATAACATGCTCAAATATAGATATATAAATGAAAAAATAGAACATCATTGTAGATATTACTCAGGGACATTTACAGAAGCCGAAAATAAATGGAAAATTAACCTCAAAGAATTATTTGCATTATATAAATGTTTATTAGCTTTTGAACCATATATTGTCTATAACAAATTTATTGTAAGAACAGATAATACACAAGTTAAATGGTGGCTATGAAAAAAGGTACAAGATTCAGTTACTACAGACTCAGAAAATTATTATTCAACATAAAATAAAAATGGACCTAATTCCGCAACCAACAAAAAAGGTATAAGATTCCGTTACTACAAAAGAAATTAGAAGACTAGTTTTAAATATTCTGAATTTTACATTTATTATTAAAGTAATTAGGACTAACAAAAATATAATTGCAGACTACTTATCAAGAAAAAGCCGTACAAACGGACTCGTCTTAATCCATAATTTCTTCCTCTATATTATCTATTCTTAGATTGCTTTGTTCTCCTATTTCTTTTTGCTTATCTTGTGTTTTGTTTCTATCCTTTTTTTTTTTGTAGTATATGAAAAGTTGGCAATTTTTGTGAATTTTGTGAAGACAATACTAGATGCAAAGTAGATTTGGACCCAAGAGATTTCTAGAGAAATAACATACTTGGAGCTTATGGCCGGAAAAGAAATTGGGTACTATATTAAATTTAAAATAAAATAATTACATTTTTCTCTTTGGAAATTCTAGTTGTATTGCAATATTGTTATGGATTTTTAACATTTAGTTGTTTTCATATTTCCTGTACCTTGTATAGTGCCGAAACACATATTCTCTTCGAAATGATTTCAATTATTTTGTTAATTGTATTCTTTTTATTCAAGAAGTTTGACCCCCCTCTAATTTTTTTTGTTTTCTTTATTTGATTGACTTTGGTTGAAATGTATTATATAGTTTTTCTCACGATTTTGGTTTTTTGTCAATCTTTAATATTTATTTTATTATTTATATAAAAGAGGATGTTGGAGTTAGTGAAATTAGACTCCTACTCCAACGAGTATGAAATTAGACTCCTACTTCAATAGGTATGAAATCTGCTTAAACGACACTTCACCAAAAGATGCAATCATATTACTATTCCACCTCTCTCTTTTTTATACATTGAAATTCAACCATCACAACTCTAATGTTCTTGATAACAGAAGTTCAAAGTCTGGGTAAGGCTCTAGAACCTCGACGGATCAGATGCTAGCATAGCTGGATCCAATAGTCCATGATAGAAGAGACAAAATAAATGAGCCAACTACCCAGCACCAAGCAAAAAAAAAAACCCTGAAATGGAATACGCAGCAGCATACCTTTGATAGTTTGCACAACGAAAATGAATGGTCCACCCCATCGAGAGGTGATTGCATCTCTTCATCATCATCATCATCATCACTAAAATCATCATCGGAATTGTTGTCGTCATCATCCTTATAATGTAAACGAAAAACCTTTGCCTACAAAAGCAGACAAGATGTCAAAGTGTGACACCCCCGTGAAAAGATGAAAATACCCCTAGAATTGACCTTGCACGTAACGTATCTTCCCATGCTTCGATTGCAAATCCAAGACCGAATTTCTGATTAATGTGAAAAACTGAGTCGAAAAATGGTCTTGATTCAACTTTAATGTGAAAAATGCAAATTAATTTTTCTCAAAAAAATAAAAAACAATGAGGTTTTGGCACCCCTTCCGCAACGCGGAGAGGACGCGGAACCACACTTGTGTTTTTTTTAAAATTTGACGAAACTAGAAAATTTGCGAAAAAGTAAAAAATAACACTAGTGCTCATCGCGTACTAGTGTAAATCTGGAGCAGTTTCTTCGTTTAATAGGGAGGGATAATTCCGACCTTTCTCACCCCCCATATCCTAAACCAATCTGTTTTAACATCGATTTAAGTCCAAAAATGAATTATTTTTCTCATTCATTTGTTCAAGTAAGGAAAACCCTTCCCAGAACATCAAACATAGGATCAAGAACGATTAGGGCATTCAAGAAAATCCCTTCAATCTTTCAAGAAGTCATTCCAGGTATGTAAGGCCACCTAAAAATTATTATTTTGCTAATATCTTTAGAAATTGAAGCTAGTTTTCACCCATGAACTTTCTAGTACTAGTTGGGACTAAGATTCCTGTAAACTTTGCAAAGTATATTAATTTTCATGGTAAATTCCATATATATCTTGAAGAGTAGTATGATTCTTGGATTTTACATTGTTCAATTAAAGTATGGTCATCAAAATTTAAATCTACTTATGAACAAGATTTATGATTATTGAGTTTTCTTGAAAATCTTGATATTATTCCAAGAAAAGAAAGACTAGCTTGAGTACCTTTAAAGCTAAGTTCAAGAAGTGCATTTTAAAGATTTATTTTTACTTATTAGCCAAGAAATCTAGCGTGTTTTGAGTCACTGAGTTGATTCTAGTTTTCAATTAAGTTCAAGAAGGCAGATGAGAAAGTTAAGTAGTAATTGGGGCTAGTTCCCAAGAAAATAGATTTTAAGAATTCCAAGTCTTTAAGTGTGAGCTATATAAAGTATTTTGGGAGTAGTATTGAGCATTGATATGGGTAAGAGTAGAATACATTACTCAAACTCATTAACTATGTAGCCAACATAGGATAGGATTGTACCACGGTACTTTCTACACCGATATTGGTGAGAGTAGAATAAATTACTCAAACTCATAAACTATGTAGCCAATATAGGATAGGATTGTACCACGATACTTTCCTCATTAGCCACTGAGATGACCCAGTTTTGGGATGGATTCACTCCCCTAGTTCTTCGTCCCCTACCCCGGTAAGGTACGGGATGGCTCTGGCAACGTAAGCAAGACGTTGTATCATTATAAAGCTCATAGTGGTGGTTATCAGTTAGAGAAACTCCCCAAGCTAAGAAACTATGTTTTACTTACCAGTTTTCAGCATGTCACTTTCAGCATATAAAGTATTTGTCATATTGTTACTTTATTACGAGTTATGTCTATATCTTTTCATTGAGAAATGTTATGTATCCTAAGTTACTGTTTTGGCCATCTTACATACTGTACACTTCACGTACTGACATTCTTAGGACCTGCATTATTTTATGATGCAGACATAAGTGACAGAGCTCCTCAGCAGCCGCAAGTGACAAAGCTCCTAAGCAGCCATTTCATTGAGAAGTAGACAGCTTCCAGCAAATCGGTGAGGCCTCTTCTTAGCTAGAGGATCTTGATTTATTATGTTCCCTTTTGGTCTTTATTCAGTTCTGGCGACTTGGGGCCTATCTCAGTAGTCTTTTCAGACAGTTTTAGTAGAGGTTCCATAGACCATGTGTTAGTATTCTAGTCTCAGTTTGTTCATTATTGCTTATGCACTTTTACATTCAGCTTATGCAGACAGTTTATGAATTACCTTATTGCTTCTATAGCTTTTTCGCTATTGTTTAAGTCTTTTGCTGAGTAAGTAGCCAGGCCAAGTGGTTCGCTTGGGACCAGTAATGATTTTTGAGTGCCAGCCACATCTAGGGTGTAGGCTCGGGGCATGACAAACTTAGTATATGAGCACGGAGTTCAAGAGTCCTAGGGAATCTATAGAACAGTGTCTTGTAGAGTCTATATTATAGGTTTAAAACGTGCCACATCTATAATAGGAAGGCTACGGGACATTAGGAAGTGTCACCCTCAATTGTCATTCTTTCTCTCGTTCTTCAGAGTACATCTTTGTGAAGTCCCTTCTAACTCGTGCGTTCATGCCATGTTTTTCAGATCATCCCTCCTCGTAGGGCTAATAGACCAGTAAAGGGCAGAGGATGCCCAGCCAGGAGGAATGCAAACTAGCTTGGCCGCATTCCTGAGGAGCCTAGAGGTCCCGCGGTGCCTTGGAGCAACCACGGCAGGCAGACATCACCAATGCTTAGCTTCGCCAGGCCATTCAGACTTTGGCTTAGGCAGTCAATACTCAGGGAGGTCGCTAGGGAGATGGTAGAAATGATGGGTTGGATACCTCCAGAGTTCGTCAGTTCCTGAGGATGAACACACCAGAGTTCACGGGGTCTAATGTGAAAGAGGATCCTGAAAACTTTATTGAGGAGCTTCAGAAGGTATTTCAGGTTATGCGTATTGGCAATACTGAGTGAGTTGAGCTGGCTGCCTACCAGCTCAAAGGGGTAGCCCGGCTCAGCTTTAATCAATGGAAAGGGATCAAGGCAGATGGGGCACTAGTTATTAGTTGTACGGTGTTCGAGGAGGCCTTTTTGGGACAGTACTTTCCCAGGGAGATGAGGCAAGCTATGGTAAGGGAATTTTGAACTTGAAGCAGGAAAATATGAGTGTATGGGAGTACAACCTCAAGTTTACTCAGTTGTCCCATTACGCTCCAACGATGGTGGCAGATATGCATACTAGGATGGATCTCTTCGTGTCCGGGCTCTCTCGAATGACTAAGAGAGAGGGCAAGAATGCAATGTTGATTAGGGATATGGATATAGCCCATTTGATGACATATGTGTCGTAGGTAGGGGAGGAGAAGATATAGGATAGGGAGGATTTTAGGAGTAAGAAGGCCAAGACATCTGGCCAGGAGTCAGGCAAGAGAAGGACTGGAGGTAGAGGTCACTTATCTTTTTAGCCTAAGACAGCCAGACCAGCACCTTCATCCACTAGTGCACCTGTACCGAGGGTCAGGAGTGAACAAGGGTCACAGCACCGCAGGTTCCCAAGCATCTAGTCATAGGGTAGCATAGCCCAAGGATCAAACCGTTACCCTACTTATGGCAAATGTGGTAGGTCCCATCCCAAAGAGTGCCTTATAGGCACAAATGGTTGCTTCAAATGGGGTCAGGTGGGGCATTTCTTCAAGGATTGTCCTATGGGGAAGCAGAATATGAGAGATACCAGATCACAGACAGTTTCTTCATCACCACAGGGTAAGCCACCTCACAGAGGCACTACAGCAGGAATAAGTGGGGGCACAAACTGCTTGTATGCCCTGGGCACCAGACAAAAATAGGAGAACTCACCAAATGTGGTTACAGGTATGCTCAAAATCTTTACTTATGATGTCTATGCATTATTAGACCTAGGAGCAACTTTGTCATTTGTAACCTCATAAGTAGCTGTGAAGTTTAGGGTTAATCCAAAACGTCTTCTTGAGCTATTCAGTGTTTCTACTTCTACTGGAGAGTCTATTTTAGCCCAAAGAATATATAGGGGATGTGTAGTCTCTATTTATCATCAGACCATTGTAGCTAATTTGGTGGAGTTAGACATGGTAGAGTTTGATGTCATCCTAGGCATGGATTGGCTTCATGTTGGGTATGCCTCCATAGATTGCAGAACCAGAGTAGTCAAATTTCAATTTCCTAATGAACTAGTCTTAGAGTGGAGCGGTATTTTAGTTTTTCCTAAGGTTCAGTTGTCTCATATCTCAAGGCCAGAAAGTTAATTTCCAAAGGGTGTATATACCACCTAGTCAGAGTCCTGGATTCTCGTGCTGAGGCACCATCTCTTTAGTCCATCCCAGTTGTGAATGAATTTCCAGAAGTCTTTCCTGAGGATCTTCCTGGTGTCCCTCCTGATAGGAAGATAGACTTTAGGATAGACACTCTTCCAGATACTCAACCTATATCTATCCCTCCATACCGTATGGCTCCTTTAGAGCTAAATAAGTTAAAGTTGCAGCTAAAAGATCTTTTAGATAAGGGTTTCATTAGACCAAGCATCTCACCTTAGGGTGCTCAAGTTTTTTTCATGCGTAAAAAGGACGGTTCTCTATAGATGTGCATAGATTACCGTCAGCTGAACAAGGTCATGATTAAGAATAAGTATCCTTTTGATAGAATTGATGACTTATTCGACCAACTTCAGGGTGCTGCCTATTTTTCTAAGATAGATCTTAGATCCCGCTATGGTCATTATGAGTTTTTGGTGCCTCAGACAGCTCAAATTTAGAGAGAGACATTCCTAAGACAGCTTTCAGAACCCGCTATGGTCATTATGAGTTTTTGGTGCCTCAGACAGCTCAAATTTAGAGAGAGACATTCCTAAGACAGCTTTCAGAACCCGCTATGGTCATTATGAGTTTTTGGTCATGTCCTTCTGGCTGACAAATACACTAGCAGCTTTCATGGATCTTATGAATAGGGTGTTGAGGCCATACATGGATATGTTTGTCATTGTGTTCATAGATGATATCCTGATCTACTCCCGTAATAAGGAGGAACATGCAGACCATCTTAGAGTTATCCTTCAAACCTTTAAGGATCAGTAGCTATATGCTAAATTTTCTAAGTGTGAATTCTGGTTGGCATTTGTGGCATTTCTGGGGCACATTGTGTTTGGTGAGGGTATCCAAGTTAATTCCCAAAAGATTGAGGCAGTAAAGAATTGGCCAAGGCCCATAACTCTCATAGAGATAAGGAGTTTCTTGGGCTTGGCAGGGTACTACAGACGGTTTGTAGAGGGGTTTTCTTTTATCTCAGCTCCCTTGACTAAGCTGACTCAGACGAAGACTAAGTTCGAATGGTCAGAAGCTTGTGAGAAAAGTTTCCAAGAGTTGAAGACTAGGCTGACCACAATGCCAGGCATATCCCTACCAGATGGAGTTGATGATTCGTGTCCCATTATGCTCCAACGATGGTGACCACAATGCCAGGCATATCCCTACCAGATGGAGTTGATGATTCGTGGTTTACTGTGATGCTTCCAGAGTTGGCTTGGGTTGTGTATTAATGCAGGGAGGCCAGGTGATAGCGTATGCCTCCAAACAGCTTAAGATTCATGAAAAGAATTACCCAACCCATGATCTTGAGCTTGCTGCGGTGGGGTTTGCTTTAAAGATCTAGAGACACTATCTATATGGTGGGCACGTGGATGTATTCACGGACCTCAAGAGTTTGTAGTATGTGTTTGGCCAGAAAGAGCTGAATTTGAGATAAAGAAGATGAATGGAGCTACTGAAAGACTATGATATGAGTATCCTTTATTATCCAGGCAAACCTAATGTAGTTACTGATGCTTTTAACAGGGTGATCATAGGGAGCATAACCCATGTTGAGGATGAAAAGAAAGAGCTAACTAAGGAGGTTCATAGACTAGCTCGTTTGGGGGTACAGATTGAAGATTCTGATGAAGTTGGGGCCATTATCAGAAATAGGTCAAAGTTATCCTTGGTGGTAAAAGTGAAAGAAAAGCAAGATAGGGATCCTATCCTCCTCCAATTGAATGAAGATGTTCCGAAGTAGAAAGTACTAGTGTTCTCAAAAGGGGGAGATAGTGTCCTGAGATACCAAGGCAGGTTGTGTGTGCCAAATGTTGACGGCCTTAGAGATAGGATCTTGGCTGAGGCTCATAATGCCAGATACTCTATCCACCCTAGTGTAACAAATATGTATAGAGACTTGCGAGAAGCTTATTTGTAGGGTGGTATGAAGAAGGACATTGCAGATGCTAGATACTCTGTCCACCCTGGTGCAACAAAGATGTATAGAGACCTACGAGAAGTCTATTGGTGGGGTGGTATAAAGAAGGACATTGCAGAGTTCGTGTCTAGATGCCCAAATTGCCAAGAAGTTAAGGTTGAGCACCAAAGACCTTGTGGTGTAACCCAGAACATAAATATTCCTGAATGGAAATGGGAGATGATTAATATGGACTTCTTAATAGGCTTACCTCGATCCCATAGAAAACATGATTCGATATGGGTCATAATAGACAGAATAACCAAGTCAACTCACTTTTTACCTGTCAAGACAATTGATATAGTTGAGGATTATGCTAGACTTTACCTTAAGAAGATTGTTAGGCTGCACAAGGTCCCTATATCCATTATTTCAGACAAAGGAGCATAGTTTTGGAAGTCCTTTCAGAAGGGGCTTGGTAGAAGTTGAATCTTAGCACAATTTTTCATCCATAGACAGACGGGCAAGCAGAGCAAACCATACAAACCTTGGAAGATATGCTGAGGGTGTGGATGATAGACTTCAAAGGTAGCTGGGATGATCATTTACCTTTGATTGAGTTTTCTTATAATAATAGCTTTCAGGCCAGCATACAGATAGCACCGTATGAGGCTTTTTATTGGAGAAGGTGTAGATCACCCATAGGGTGGTTTGAAGTTGGTGAGGCAGGATTGATAGGACCTGATCTAGTCCATCAGGCTATGGAAAAAGTAAAGGTTATCCAGGAGAGGCTCAAGACAGCTCAGAGCTGACAAAAGTCTTACACGGATATTAGAAGAAGAGACTTGGAGTTTGAGATAGGCGATTAGGTATACTTGAAGGTATCTCCAATGAAGGGAGTTATGAGATACGGGAGAAGGGGAAGCTCAGCCGAAGATATATTGGGCCTTATCAGATCCTGAGAAGAGTGGGTAGCATTGCTTACAAGTTAGAGTTACTAATAGAATTAAGTGTTATACATCTGGTATTTCATATTTCCATGCTTAAGAAGTGCTTGGGAGATCTCTCTCTAGTGGTCCCGGTTGAAAGCGTGGGGATTAAGGACAAATTGTCATATGAAGAGTTTCCGGTGCAAATATTAGACCGACAAGTTCATAAATTGAGGACCAAAGAGATTGCTTCGGTAAAGGTTTTATGGAGAAACCAATTCATAGAAGAAGCCATATGGGAAGCAGAAGAGGACATGAAGGCCAAGTATCCACACTTGTTCGTTGGCCTAAACGAGGACCTTGAAGGTAAATTTACATACTTAAGACTTATATTAGTTTAAAGTGTGGTAATTTTGTTTTTTTGAGCTAAATTCTTTGTACCATTATCATTCGAGGATGAATGACTCCAAGGGGGAGATATTGTGACACCCTTATGAAAAGATAAAAATACCCCTAGAATTGACCTTGCGCATAACGTGTTTTCCCATGCTCCAATTGCAAATCCGAGACCGAATTTGCGATCAGTGGGAAACATTGAGTAGAAAAATGGCTTTGACTCGACTTTAATACAAAAAAATATAAACTAATTTTTCCCAAGAAAATAAAAAACAGCGAAGTTTTCATGCCCCTTCCGCGACACGGAGAGGATGCGGAACCACACTGGTGTTTTTCCAAAAATTTGATGAAACTGGAAAATTCACGAAAAAGTGAAAAATAACATAGTGCGCATTGCGCACTAGTGTAAATCTAGAGCAATTTTTTTGTTTAACGGGGAGGGGTAATTCCGGCCATTCCCACACCTCATATCCTAAACTAATCAGTTTTAACATCGATTTTAAGTCCAAATGAATTATTTTTCTCATTCATTCGTTCAAGTAAGGAAAACCCTTCCCAGAACTTCAAGCCTAACGATTAAGGCATTCAAGAAAATCCCTTCAATCTTCCAAGAAGTCATTCCAAGGTATGTAAGGCCACCTAAAAATTATTATTTTGCTAATATTAGCCAAGAAATCTAGTGTCTTTTGAGTCACTAAGTTGATTCTAGTTTTCAATTAAGTTCAAGAAGGCAGATGAGAAAGCTAAGTAGTAAGTGAGGCTAGTTTCCGAGAAAATAGATTTTAAGAATTTCAAGCCTTTAAGGGTGAGCTATATAAAGTATTTTGGGAGTAGTATTGAGCACCGATATGGGTGAGAGTAGAATAAATTACTCAAACTCATAAACTATGTAGCCAGCATAGGATAGAATTGTACCATAGTACTTTCCTCATTAGCCACTGAGATGGCCCAGTTTTGGGATCGATGTACTCCCCTAGTTCTTCGTCCCCTACCCGGGCAAGGTACGGGATGGTTCTGGCAGCGTGGGCAAGACGTTATATCACCATGTAGTTCATAGTGGTGGTTGTCAATTAGAGAAACTCCCCAAGCTAAGAAACTAAGTTTGACTTACCAGGTTTCAGCATGTGACTTTCAGTATATAAAGTATTTGTCATTATTGTTTCTTTATTACGAGTTATGTCTATATCTTTTTATTGAGAAAATTTATGATCCTGAGTTAATGTTTTGGCCATCTTACATACAGTACATTCCACGTACTAACGTCCTTAGGACCTACATCATTTTATGATACAGACACAGGTGATAGAGCTCCTTAACAGCTGCTTCATTGAGGACTAGACAACTTCCAACAAATCGGTGAGACCTCTTCTCAGCCAGAGGCTTTTGAGTTATTATGTTCCCTTTCAGTCTTTATTCAGTTCTGGCTACTTGGGGCCTATCTCAGTAGTCCTTTCAAACAGTTTTAGTAGAGGTTCCATAGACCATGTGTTAGTATTCTAGTCTCAGTTTGTTCAATATTGCTTATGCACTTTTACATTCAGCTTATGTAGATAGTTTATGAATTACCTTATTGCTTCTATAGCTTCTCCACTATTGTTTAAGTCTTTCGCTGAGTAAGTAGCCAGGTTAAGTGGTTCTCTTGGGACCAACAATGGTTTTCGAGTGCCGGCCACGTCCAGAGTGTAGGATCGGGGCGTGATACAAAGCTTTTAGAGATGCTAATTCTATGGTAACGTTCTTTATCTTAAAGTAGAGGCATCCAGACCTCAATATGTAATAAACTGTCCTACAAAAAGCCATCACAAAGGTAATCTATAGAACGTACTTCAAATTTTTTCATGTTCTGAGGCACAAACAATTTCACTACCAAACTCATGGAATTGAGTACATAACCAATATATCAATATATCATAACCCAAACACCATAGGTATGCTACTTTCTATTTCTCACTCAAATTCATTGTAATTGTCACACTAAATACCCATGCACTACATCACTTTCTACTCGTACTTTTTATACATTATCTAATTTGCATACTTTGCCGCTTTTTAATTTTTTAAGCTTTGTCATTTGTTGTTTTACCCATCATTACTTACCTTCAAGGCTATCTTCAAGCGTCTTTCACATACTGAAGAAAAGTTCAAAGTGGGACTGGTTTATCAATCTTAATACTTTAGATTATCCACTAATGACTCAACATGGTAAGTTTGCTACTTCTATGAGTTTTTGGTTGTCGATCATATATTTTTTATATTCTCTTTATTAGCTTCTTTTAATTATTTATTTGAACTTGTTTGGTGGAGTAATAGTACGGGTCTACCCTTATCAAGAGGTGATTCCATCTCTTCATCAACATCACTAAAATCGTCATTGGAGTCGTCGTTGTCATCATCCTCATCATAAGAATTGAAAACCTTTACCTACAAAAGCAGAACAAGATGTCAAAGCTTTTAGAGATGCTAATTCTAATGGTAACATTCTTTATCTTGAAGTAGAGGCATCCAGGCCTCAATCTGTAATAAACTGTCCCACAAGAACCCATCACAAAGGTAATCTATAGAACGTACTTAAAATTCTTTTATATTCTGATGCACAAACAATTTCACTACCAAACTCATGGCATTGAGTACACAACTAACATATCGATATATCCAAACCCAAATACCATAGTTATGCTACTTTTCATTTCTCACTCAAATTCATTGCAACTGTCACACCAAATACCCATACACTGCACCACTTTCTACTCATACTTTTTAGACATTATTTATTTTACATACTTTGCTTCTTTTTAATTTTTTATGCTTAGTCGTTTGTTGTTCCGCCCATCATCTCTCACCTTCATAGCTTTGTTCAAGCGTCTTCCACGTATAGGAGGAAAGTTCAAAGTGGGACTGATTTATCAATCTTAGTGCTTTAGATTATCCACTAATAACTCAAGATGATAAATTTGCTACTTTTATGTGTTGTAGGTTGTTGATCATATATTTCTTTATATTCTCTTTATTATCTTCTTTTTACTTGGTTATTTGAACTTTTTTGGTAGAGTAATGGTACGAGTCCACACCATAAAGATGTGATTGCATCTCTTCATCATCATCACAACAATCGTCATCGAAGTCGTTGTTGCCATCATCCTCATCATAGAAATAGAAATTCTTTGCCTACCAAAGCAGAAGAAGATGTCAAAGCTTTTAGAGATGCTAGTTCTAATGGAAACATTCTTTTCTTAAAGTAGAAGCATCTGATCTGTAATAAATATCCTACAAGTAGCCATCACAAAGGTAATCTACAAAACATACTTCAAATTCTTTTATGTTCTGAGGCACAAGCAATTTCACAACCAACCTCATGGCATTGAGTACATAACCAACATGTTGATATATCACAACCCAAACACCAAAGGTATGTAACTGTAACACCCCACACCTTACAATACTAGTACTACGCAAATGAAATATGATATGGCTTAGACGTCGAATTTGTCCAATTTCGATTATGAATAAAGTCCGTGTTAAGGGTGTAACTTTAGCCTATGTCATAGCATCATAAATGGACTATACTTACAGCCCAAGATGAAGAATAAAAGGATCCAAGTACATCACAACCCACTTGACTAATTGGGCCAAAACTAAGTAAGGAGAAAAGGGAAAAGTGGGCAGCCAAGGCCCAACCACTTTGAACCCAATAAGGCCCAAGTGAAAGGGGGAAGAAGCTGCATCACCAACTTAGTAAAGTAAGACTATAAATGCCTTAGTAAGTCAGCCAAAGTCCCCCTTTGAAAAGGTTTTAAAATAGCTCCCATAAGCCATATCAACTTGAACAAAAAATCAGATTGTTTGCAAGTTTTCTCTCAAATCTTTCTTGACTTTACAAGCAGCCACAAGAGACTTTTAGGGTTCTTGGAGAAGACCTACACCTTTAGGGTAAAGGTAAGTAAGTTTACTTATGTGTTTGGTATGATTTTTTTATTTAAAACAAGAGGATAAGCTAACTATATCCTTGCTGAAATTGTTGGATAACATGTGTTCTAAAAGTTGTACATTTTTCTTGTTTATTTGGAAGCTTTTCTCTTTTTGGTTGGATTGATTATGAAGGGAGGCTTCACAAAGTCAGCACACTTCTTGCCTGTCAGGAGTGATTATACAGCTGAAGAGCATGCCAAGCTATACTTTTAAGAGATAGTCAGGCTACATTGTTCTATAATGATGTATAAGGGCTGTCCATGAAAGTGAGTTCTTGTGTGATATCGTAATTGTGCTCGTAATAGGAAGTTATGCCACCCATTTATATGTTGTGTATAATAGTTATATGTTTTGCTTTGTGGACTTTTGAAAGGATGTTATGGCACTAAAACAGGCTGTACATGATATGTATATGAGAATATGTATTAGAAAATACGATTAGGGGCGGAAAGGTTGAAAGAATATGCTCAGGTTTGTAATTATCCATTTGCTGCCCGCATGTTATTTTTTTATGAAATTAGACTGCCAAGATGTGTCTATTGGTTGCTAATGCTAGTTTTATCACCTACTATGTTATAGATAAATATTTGGAGGAAGGGAAGGTTATCTCGAGGTAATAGTAAGGTCGTACAGCGAGGTATGTAAGGCTACTTGATTTCGTATTACTTGGCATGAAATCTAGATTCTTCCTTGGCACATAAAGGCACTTACCAACTCCGACACAACTATTAATTGTGTCTCCACTCTTTCACATATTCATATGATCCCATACATAATCACCCTCACATCTACATACATATGTGGATACCAAGTTACATAGGTTCTTGTTGCTAAATAAAGTTCACAAGTTGTTTCATCTCATACGCATTTCATTATTTGTGTAACGTACTCTTTTCATTGTCTTATTGTCTTGTATGATTATCTACATGTCACATACTACATATACGGCCCTATAGCTCCATTATTGTGATCACCAAAAGAATCATCTCAAAGGTAATTAAAAGGTAAAATATATTACTTATTGATAAGTGGTAACCCGAGGCATGGAAGAATCACCTAGCCAAGGTCAATCCTATCACGGGGGGTAGCCCAAGGGGTTAAAGGAAAATCCTAGCTAGGGCCGATCCCGATATAGATTTACCACTGATCTGTTGGTCATTTGTATTACATGATGTGCACAGATTATACAGTAAAGGTAAAGTAATAAAAAGAACATAAAGTACATGATCCCACAGTATAACTAAAGGTGGTCTCTTATCCTATACTAGTGCATAGTTTCATTTGAGTTGTTACGTTAATATAGTATTTCCAGCCTTACATATTCGGTATATTATCTTGTACTGACATCCCTTACAGGGGACCTGCATTTCATGCTACAGGTATAGGTGCTAGTAGATCTTCCTAGTAGGAGTACAGGATATCCAGCTGTGGTTACTAAGCTCCAGGTTACTTCGGAGCTTTGTATATCTAGGGCTTATATTTTTATGTTGTACAGTTAGTCGAGGCAGGGCCTGTCCTGACCCTTATCAGATACTTTTCCTTCTCAAGAGGCTTTGTAGACTATTAAATTAAAGTGTGGTCATATCTCGTACCTTAGACAACGTGGTCCCAACGGCCTAGTCATATGCATTTCCTTTTGGCTTGTTATTACTGTTTACTTTCTTAAAGGCATGTTGAATATAGAAATCCCTTATAATATGTATAGAAGGCGCATAGATACAGGTTGGTTCTCCCAAGCCTTATCGACAACGGGTGTTAGTCCGCCTTAACAGGACTTTGAGCGTGACAGTTACTTTCCGTTTCTCATTCAAATTCATTGCAACTGTCACAACAAATATCCTTGCACTGCATCACTTTGTACTTGTACTCTTTAGACATTATGTAATTTGCATACTTTGCCACTTTCTAATTTTTTTATGCTTAGTCGTTTGTTGTATGTTATGCCCATAAACTCTTACCTTTAGGGCTTTCTTTAAAGAGTCTTTCACGTACTCAAGGAAAGTTCAAAGTGGGACTGGTTTATCAATCTTAGTGCTTCAGATTATTCGCTAATGACTCAAGATGGTAAGTTTGCTAATTTTATGTGTTATAGGTCGTCGATCATATACTTCTTTAGATTCTCTTTATTAGATTCTTTTTACTTCGATATTTGAAATTTTTGGGTGGAGTAATGATACGGATCCACCCCATCAAGAGGTGATTGCATCTTTTCATCATCATCACTAAAATCATCATCGGAGTCGTCATTGTCATCATCCTCATCATGTGAACGAAAAGTCTTTTCCCATAAAAGCTGAATAAGATGTCAAAGCTTTTAGAGATGCTAATTCTAATGGTAATATTCTTTATCTTGAAGTAGAGGCATCCAGGCCTCAATCTGTAATAAACTGTCCTGCAAGAAGCCATAACAAAGGTAATCTGCTGAACATACTTCAAATTCTTTCTTGTTCTGAGGTACAAACAATTTTACTACCAAACTCATGACATTGAGTACACAACCAACATATCGGTATATCATAACCCAAACACCATAGTTATGCTACTTTTCATTTCTCACTCAAATTCATTACAACTGTCACACCAAATACCTATGCACTGTATCACTTTTTACTCGTACTCTTTGGATATTATCTAATTTGCATACTTTGCCGCTTTATAATTTTTAATGCTTAGTCATTTGTTTTTCTGTCCAGCATCTCTTACCTTTAGGGCTTTCTTCAAGTGTCTATCGATTATTGAAGGAAAGTTCAAAGTGGGATTGGTTTATCAATCTTAGTGTTTCCGGTTATTCTTTATTGACTCAAGATGATAAGTTTGCTACTTCTCTGCATTGTAGGTCATCAATCATATATTTCTTTATATTTTTTTTATTAGCTTCTTAGACTTGGTTATTTGAACTTTTTTGGTGGAGTAATGGTACGGATACACCCCATCAAGAGGTAATTGCATCTCTTAATCATCACACTAAAATTGTCAACGGAGTCGCCGTTGTCATCATCCTCGTCATGTGAACAAAAAGCCTTTGGCTACAAATTCAGAACAAGATATCAATGCTTTTAGAGATGCTAATTCTAAAGGTGACATTATTTATCTTGAAGTAGAGGCATCCAGACCTCAATCTATAATAAATTATCCTACAAGAAGCCATCACAAAGGTAATCTGCAGAACGTACTTCAAATTCTTTCATGTTCTGAGGCATAAACAATTTCACTACCAAACTCTGGCATTGAGTACATAACCAACATATCGATATATAATAACCCAAACACCGTAGGTATCCTACTTTTCGTTTCTCACTCAAATTCATTGCAACTATCACACCAAATACCTATACACCGCATCACTTTCTACTCGTACTCTTTAGACATTATTAAATTTGTATACTTTGTCGCTTTCTAATTTTTTATGCTTAGTTGTTTGTTGTTCTTCCCATCATCTCTTACCCTCAGGGTTTTCTTCAAGCGTCTTTCATGTACTGAAGAAAAGTTCAAAGTGCGACTGGTTTATCAATCTTAGTGCTTCAAATTATCCACTAATGACTCAAGATGGTAAGTTTACCACTTTTATGTGTTGTAGGTCTTTTTTTTTTAAATTGGGGGTAGGGGAAGGGAAAATGGGGAGGGGATTACAATATGGGGAATCGAACCCTCACCAGCAAGATGGGAGTTCAGGTAGTCAACCAACTGAGCTTCTAAGATTCCCCGTGTTGTATGTCATTGCTTATATATTTCTTTATATTTTCATTATAAGCTTCTTTTTGCTATTTTATTTGAAATTTTTTGGTGGAGTAATGTTATGAGTCAAATCCATCAAGAGGTGATTACATCTCTTCATCATCATCACTAAAATCGTCATCGAAGTTGTCATTGTAATCATCCTTATCATGTGAATGGGAAGCCTTTACCTACAAAAGCAGAACAAGATGTCAAAGCTTTTAGAGATGCTAATTCTAATGGTGACATTCATTATCTTGAAGTAGAGGAATCTAGACCTCAATATGTAATAAACTATCCTACAAGAAGCCATCACCAAGGTAATCTACGGAACGTACTTCAAATTCTTTCATGTTCTGAGGTACAAACAATTTCACTACCAAAATCATGGCATTGAGTACATCACCAACATATCGGTATATCATAAAAACACCATAAGTATGCTACGTTTCATTTCTCACTCAAATTCATTGTAACTGTCAAACCAAATACCTATGCACTGCATTACTTTCTATTCGTATTCTTTAGACACTATCTAATAATTTGCATACTTTGCCACTTTCAATTTTTTTATGCTCAGTCGTTTGTTGTTTTGCCCATCATCTCTTGTCTTCAGAGCTTTCTTCAAGCGTCTTTTACATACTGGAGGAAAGTTCAAAGTGGGACTGGTTTATTAATCTTAGTGCTTCAGATTATCCATTAATGACTCAAGATGGTAAGTTATGCTACTTCTATGTATTGTAGGTCATCAATCATATATTTATTTATATTTTCTTTAATAACTTCTTTTTACTTGGTTATTAACGTTTTTGTGGAGTAATGGTACGTCCACCCCCATCAAGAGGTGACTGCATCTCTTCATCATCATCACTAAAATCATCATCGGAGTCGTCCTTGTCATCATCCTCATCATGTGAATGAAAAGCCTTTGCCTACAAAAGTAAAACAAGATGTCAAAGGTTTTAGAGATGCTAATTCTGATGGTGATGTTCTTTATCTTGAAGTAGAGGCATCCAAGCCTCAATCTATAATAAACTGTCTTATAAGAAACCATCATGAAGGTAATCTACAGAGCGTAGTTCAAATTCTTTCAAGTTCTGATGCACAAGCAACTTCACTACCAAACTCATGGCATTGAGTACATAACCAGCATATCGATATATCATAACCCAAATACCATAGGTATGATAATTTTTAGTTCTCACTTAAATTCATTGCAGCTGTGAAACCAAATATCCATGCAGTGCATCACTTTCTACTCATACTCTTTAGACATTATCCATGCAGTGCATCACTTTCTACTCTGTTTCTAATTTTTTATGCTTAGTCATTTGTTTTTCTTCCCATCATCTCTTACCTCCAAGGCTTTCTTCAAGTGTCTTTCACGTATTGAAGGAAAGTTAAGAGTAGGACTGATTTATCAATCTTAGTGCTTCAGATTATCCACTAATGACACAAGATGGTAAGTTTGCTACTTCTATGTGTTGTAGGTTGTCGATCATATAGGTAATTGCATCTCTTAATCATCACACTAAAATTGTAAGTTTGCTACTTCTATGTGTTGTAGGTTGTCGATCATATATTTCTTAATATTTTCTTTATTAGCTTATTTTTAACTTGGTTATTTGAACTAGGAGTACTGGTGCATTTTTTTCCTGGCATATGACATCAAGTGAATGCATAAAATACAATTGTTAAGCAAAACAAAATTTTGTTAATTTCTTGATATCAGAGACTATGTCAGGATTAGAGGGCTAACAATGGGTAGAAAAATAATAAGGAGAAGCATTATGCCATGTTATAAATATACTAAACATCGAGCCTTAAGGAAATAAATTAGAATTGATAAACCGCCAAAATATCTTCTCTATCCAGAGTCATCCAAAAGATAATTGGGGGGATCACCTTCTATACTTGTGTTTTATATAAAATAAAAAGAAGAAAGACAATGATTAATTTTGCGTGAAACGTTGACCAAGAAAAGTTTATAGTTAAACAAAAAAGAAAAGGTCTAAAAGGGAACTTAATTCTTAATATTTTTAGGGTAATTAAGAATCTTTTATTATGAGTGAGAGATCTATGGGTCTATATAGATATCCATACGTTATCCATTTTGACCATATTTGTATGAACTCTTAAAATAGATCAACCCATATTTCACCATGAAATCGCATTTTGTTGCTTATCTCCATTGTTTTAGCATAGTAGCTCGTTATAGACTCTTCTTCCTTCATTTGTAAAGTCTCAAAATCCCTTCTCACGGGTTGAAGTTGCACACGCTTCACTCTAGCAGTACCTTGATATTTTTTCTTCATCGAATCCCAAATATCCTTAGAAGTTTCTTTGCAAAGAGTGGTGTCTAGGATGGGACAATCGATAGCCTGAAAGAGATAATTCTTCGCCTTCAAAACTTTCAACTTTCTTGCTTTGAACTCCACCTTTTGAGCATTCGTTAAGGCTTCACCTTCCGCTGGAGCTCCTATTTCGTCCTCGACAATTGGCCAATACTTCTTTGACCATTTCTCCATTAGCATACTCCAATGGTCATAGTGACCATCAAAATATGGAATGGTTGGTTGAACGTAATTGCTCCATGAAGCCATAAACTAGCAATATTTCTCTTTAGTTTTGTTCGTGGTTGGATCTTACTGGCCTTGATATCACCGATAGTAATATAGACTCAAGAAGCAGAAGTAGATTAGAGTAAGAAAGGCAGTAAGTGTAAAAATAAATTTTATTGACCGATGATTTTCAATGCTGTCACTGCAGTCAATATATTGCTGAAAAACACAACAGACTTAAGCCAAAAACTTAGGAATTACCTATAAAGTTTTCTCCTAAAAACTAGATAACAACCCACATATAAAACTACTTCCTAAAGACTAGGACAAATCTATCAAGTAGGAATTTTATTTACTAACAACTCTTATTTTTACCAATAGGACTCTTTTAATCTAACACTTTTGACATGTCTCAAGTCACGTGAATTTCTTACAAGTATGCGTGTCCATATTCGTGATGATGTTCGTGATCATAAAGAAGAAGTATTTTTCGTAAGATTTCCAATAATGTATAGATTTGTTTTAATTTGTATCCCCATTTTGGAATAGCAGTTTTTAGTTGAGGTAAGGGAGATTGACAAATTAAGACACATC